>CAJNOL010003595.1:0-21275 GCA_905250125.1 Rotaria sordida
TAATGTCCAGTGCTAATGCTTTGCTTGAATAGTAAGATGCTTCATCCGAATTCGAGAAATAGAGTCCTGATAATAATAATTGTCGAAGAAGCTTATTAGATTGTCCATTCATCAAAAAACCTAATCATTCGAAGCCATTTCGACTGCATAAAATAGTGACTTCTATTCAGTTACATCATTTCTATCTCCTAATATAGTATTCTTCTGCTATTCAACACAGTAACATATAGTTTTAAACACCGAAACAATGCCATTGGTACCCGTCACTGCATGATCTCATATAGTATAAAGTTGATTACGATCGGCTTCACGCGATAGTAATCGTCTTGAAATGGTGGTTGATTAGACACAGACAATTGATCACTTTCATAGATTTTCTAGGATATTTTTAGTGGACAGGCAATTGGCAATAATCATTCTTTCAACGAGTTAACGATGGCGTGATCAAGAGCAATTCAACGAGACAATTGGATATCAATGGGCAAGGCGGTCGTAATTCAGCTAAGAAATGTCAGATCATCATTGAACGGACAAATTTCATCTGGTCTCGTTGGAATGGTCAAACTATTTAACTAGAAAAAATACACTAACTAAAGAAATATTTCTAATTCGGAAAAGGTAATAGATGTTTTTTGAGTTTGAGAATGGTCATTTCGATGTCATTGTTATTTGTTGGTTTCATCGTCAAAGGGTGGTGGCAAACGTGTTCTCATGGGCAGCTCGACACATTACTTTCTTATATACATGTTGGTGGGAAGCGATTATCAATTAATGATTGATCACAATGGATAAAGAAATTTCGATATTCAATGAAGGAAACGAAAGTGCAGAATATCTACAGATAACCACTCACACCCAACATCAGCATCACGATGAAGACTACGATGCGCTTTATTGAAAGCTTTCTGATCACATGTTTTCAAATTTCATTTCAAAATTATTAGTAGACGAGCCTTTGTTTTACTTCAAAAATATTTTTATTTAAGAGTTATTTAAAAACTATTTGAACTACAAAAAAAAAATATATACGAGCTCAAAACATGATTAAACAATATAAGCTTTAGAGTGCAGAATTAATTTTGTCAAAAGTAAATATAAAGTACATTAAATTGTTCTTTTTAAGAAATATTTTTTAGATTAGAAATAAATCGTTCAACGAGCTTTGATGATATTGATTCGATCAAGTTCGACTAAATCCGAAGTTCGATAAAAACTAAATGTGGCTTGACGAGCATTCACAAGTGTAAGAACACCAAAGCCGGGATCAGTAATAATACGACAAGAGTCGCTTGATCTCTTGAAAACATGGTCGTTGCCTTCGGGATTGCCAATAGCACCATTAGTGATATAGATGGGACCATTTGGATTGATATAGTCAGCTGTCTTCTTTCCACCTACAAAGATTGAAGACAAACAATTTTTTGTAGTTAATTATCAGATTGTTTACGACTACATCTAATCATTAAACAAACTTACATCCATTCTTATGAGTAGTTTTCTATATGTAAAGCAACAAAATTATTAGTTTTTGGAATCTTTTGGTTTGTACTACTATTCTCTGCTACTACCTTTTTTTTTATGAATGTCTCTTTTATTCCTGCTTCGCAATGACTAAACGCTTCGGAAAAAAAGTAATTATACATACCATTTGGACAAATGCGTTCATACCAGTGCATATGGCCAGCAAAGTAGATATCCACTTTGTATTTGATCAAAATAGCCTCAAAAGCTGCCTTACATTGGGGACAGTTGATGAATTTACCATCCGATAGACCTTCAATTGCTATGGATCCTTTCCATGGTCGATGACATTGAACAATGACCCACGGAGTGATGGAACGATTCACAGCAGCTAAATCATTTTTTAGCCAATTCACTTGAGTTTTAGTGTCAAGAAGATTACCAGAAGGAGCATTTGGAAAATCTGATTCGCATGAGAGTGAAACCACATGAACAAAACCATAATTAAATGAATACCATGCGTTCAAGTATCCACCGGACTGCTTACTAGGCATATTGAATCGATTACTGTAAGGAAATTGATTCCTATAATTCTTTGGACATGCATCTCTAAGAAATGGAATCTGCGTACAGTTTATCTCATGGTTACCAACAGCTGTCATATAGTAACGCTTACTGGTTATATTCATCATTGCCATTTGACAATAATCCATAGCCTGGTCGTAGGTTTTTCCAAGTACAAGTAGAGGAGTATCATCTGCATAACAAATATCACCATGATGCAAAACAAAATCAATCGATGGTAACATTTTCTGCAAAGCTATTACTGCTCGCTCAAAAAGACAGACACCATTAATCAAAGATCCTAGTAGACCATCAACACCCATATCACCATAGGCAGCAATCTTCACTGGTCGACTTCGATCACCGAGAGCTGGTGGTGATGTAAAAGAGAGAATGTCTGATGCTAATCCATCGTTCATTGCAACAATTCGATAGTAGTAGAGGGTACGTGGTCGAAGATTTTGAAGTTCAACACCGTAGAACCAAGATGTTCTCGTAAAAATATTTTTTGTGTTATAGGTACTTGATTTTCCGTTGGTTGAATTGGAAGTGAGTGCTGCAGGCGAAAGACCATACTTGACCCTTGGAGTAGGATTTGGATTTTTAGTACTGAATGGGCAAGCATACGAATGCCAACCAACATTCACACTATTTTTACTAGCAATAGCCAAACGAATTTGATCTGGCTTTTGTTTTTGCAGACAAATACCGGCAATAGTTGCTTTTACAATTATGAATAGGTGAAAGAGGAGAAATGTATACATATCTATCGTTGATTAGAAAATAAATGACGCTATTACCGGGCGTTAACATCATTATAAGTTGAATATCGTAGGTGGGATGAAAGAAATCGCTCAAGCGTTACTAGCGTCATCGAAGGAAAAAATTTGACGATATTATAGTGCATTTGATAATCATGGATATAATATTGATTCATATGTGTATGATACAAAGGCTATTGCAATGAAAATTCGAAGTCGGTAGATGTCAATGTCTTACTGTATATCATCAATTGACATTTACCAAATGTTCATCAGCGACATTAGCTCAATACATTAAAACAAACGACGAAAAACATACGTGAAATGTAGTCATTGACAACATGAGACTAAGTATTTCTTATAGATTTGTCTTATATGAAATCTTTTTACAGAATTTCGACAAACTCAACTGTCGAAGTTCTGTCAGAAAAAATTATCGTTATTGAGTCGACTTCGATATTGGACAATGATAATTCATTCTTTACGATTGAAGGAGGTTGTAGACATCGTTCATGTAAAAGGACTCTCTTCGTTTTCTTTTTTGATTTGAAAATATTTGTATTTAATATTTCGATCAATGAAATTGATTTTCTTGATAAGATACAAACACTTATGATAAAATTATGAAGCACAAGGATGATTAACACAGTCCACGTAAATTGAAAGTGTACCCTTTGAGTTTTTGTGTTTTCATTGTCATAACTTGTTTGTTTTTAAACTTATTATATATAGGGAGAAAGCCCAGAACTTGCTGCATCTTTTGGTATATTTACTTTGAACATCAAATGCAGTTTAAAATGTAAAAAGTGTATTGGAGGAAAAAGGACATTTTTTTTCTTTTGCAAAACTGGGTGTCCACAATGTTGTAATATTTTTTTATTTGGCACATATTTAGGCTTAGATAAATGATAAAGCGTTGAATTTTTTTCAAAAGATGCGTCGTGAAAAGCTCTACAAAAGCTGTATGATTGAATCCGTTTTACCTGTTCTGAAATTTTTTTTATACTCAAAATGAACACCTTATAAGTAGCAGTATTACTTACCATCATATAGAAAATCTTTCGAGAACTTTTCTGATTCGCTATAGGATTTGATCTATACAAGTTTTGTAGAGCTTTCAACGGTGCATCTTTTAAAAGCAAATTCGATATTCCATCATTTTCTCAAGTCGAGATATATGCAGAACAAAAAGGTCTTCCAACATTTTCAGTATGATCAGAATTGACACTGCTATAATAGTTGTTCATTTTGAATACAAGAAAAACCATTAAAACAAGTAAAAAGGAATTCAATCATACAGCTTTTATAGAGCTTTTCACAGCGAATCTTTTGAAAAAATTCAACACTTTGTCATTTATCTAAGCCGAAATATGTGCCAAATAAAAAAATATTACAACACTACTGACACCTAGTTTTGCAAAAGAAAAAAAGATGTCCTTTTTCTTCCAATACACTTTTTACATTTTAAACTGCATTTGATGTTCAAAGTAAATATACCAAAAGATGCAGCAAGTTCTGGGCTTTCTCCCTATATATAATAAGTTTAAAAACAAACAAGTTATGACAATGAAAACACAAAAACTCAAAGGGTACACTTTCAATTTACGTGGACTGTGTTAATCATCCTTGTGCTTCATAATTTTATCATAAGTGTTTGTATCTTATCAAGAAAATCAATTTCATTGATCGAAATATTAAATACAAATATTTTCAAATCAAAAAAGAAAACGAAGAGAGTCCTTTTACATGAACGATGTCTACAACCTCCTTCAATCGTAAAGAATGAATTATCATTGTCCAATATCGAAGTCGACTCAATAACGATAATTTTTTCTTACAGAACTTCGACAGTTGAGTTTGTCGAAATTCTGTAAAAAGATTTCATATAAGACAAATCTATAAGAAATACTTAGTCTCATAATGTCAATGACTACATTTCACGTATGTTTTTCGTCGTTTGTTTTAATGTATTGAGCTAATGTCGCTGATGAACATTTGGTAAATGTCAATTGATGATATACAGTAAGACATTGACATCTACCGACTTCGAATTTTCATTGGGAGAATCTTTGTATCATACACATATGAATCAATATTATATCCATGATTATCAAATGCACTATAATATCGTCAAATTTTTCCCTTCAATGATGTTAGTAACGCTTGAGTGACTTCTTTCATCCCACCTACGATATTCAACTTATAATGATGTTAACGCCCGGTAATAGCGTCATTTATTTTCTAATCAACGATAGATATGTATACATTTCTCCTCTTTTACCTATTCATAATTGTAAAAGCAACTATTGCCGGTATTTGTCTGCAAAAACAAAAGCCAGATCAAATTCGTTTGGCTATTGCTGGTATAAATAGTGTGAATGTTGGTTGGCATTCGTATGCTTGCCCATTCATTGATGACAATCCCAATCCTACTCCAAAGGTCAAGTATGGTCTTTCGCCTGCAGCACTCACTTCCAATTCAGTCAACGGAAAACCAAGTACCTATAACACAAAAAATTTTTTTACGAGAACATCTTGGTTCTACGGTGTTGAACTTCAAGATCTTCAACCACGTACCCTTTACTACTATCAAATTGTTGCAATGAACAATGGATTAGCGTCAGACATTTTCTCTTTTACATCACCACCAGCTCTCGGTGATCGAAGTCAACCAGTGAAGATTGCTGCCTATGGTGATATGGGTGTTGATGGTCTACTAGGAACTTTAATCAATGGTGTCTGTCTTTTTGAGCGAGCAGTAATAGCTTTGCAGAAAATGTTACCATCGATTGATTTTTTCTTGCATCATGGTGATATTGGTTATGCCGATACCACTCCTCTACTTGTACTTGGAAAAACCTACGACCAGGCTATGGATGAGTATCAAATGGGAATGATGAATATAACCAGTAAACGTTACTATATGACAGCTGTTTTGATATATTCCAAAATAACGAATAAGTCATGGTGAAATATTATACTGAAGAACTTCTTTGAGGATATCAAAATATTTGAACTGCTCTTTGGTAACCACGAGATAAACTGCACCCAGATTCCATTTCTTAGAGATGCATGTCCAAAGAATTACATGAATCAATATCCTTACAGTAATCGATTCAATATGCCTAGTAAGCAGTCTGGAGGATACTGGAACGCATGGTATTCATTTAAGTATGGTTTTGTTCATGTGGTTTCACTCTCATGCGAATCAGATTTTCCAAATGCTCCTTCTGGTAATCTTCTTGACACTGAAACTCAAGTAAATTGGCTAAAAAATGATTTAGCTGCTGTAAATCGTTCTATCACTCCGTGGATCATTGTTCAATGTCATCGACCATGGAAAGGATCGATACCAATTCAAACTATATTTTCAGGTGGAATCATCAACTGTCCCCAATGTAAGGCAGCTTTTGAGGCTATTTTGATTCAATACAAAGTGGATATCTACTTTGCTGGCCATGTACACTGGTTTGAACGCATTTGTCCAAATGGTATGTATAAATTTTTTTTCCGAAACTGACTCATTGTGGCGTAGGAATAAAAGAAACACTCATAAAAAGGTAGTAGCAGAAAGTAGTAATATAAGCCAAAAGGTTCCAAAACTTGATAGTTTGTTGCTTTCCATATAGAAAACTATTCATGAGAATAGATGTAAGTTTGTTTAATGATTAGATGTAGTCGTAAACAATCTGATAACTAACTACAAAAAATTGTTTGTCCTCAATCTTTGTAGGTGGAATGAAGACAGCTGACTATATCAATCCAGATGGTCCCATCTATATCACTAATGGTGCTATCGGCAATCCCGAAGGCAACGAACATGTTTTCCAGAAATCAAGCGACTCTTGCTGTCTCATTACTGATCCCGGCTTTGGTGTTCTTACACTTGTAAATGCTAGTCATGCCACATTTAGTTTTTATCGAACTTCGGATTTAGTCGAACTTGATCGAATCAATATCATCAAAGCTCATTGAACGATTTATTTCTAATATAAAAAATATTTCTTAAAAAGAACAATTCAATGTACTTTATATTTACTTTTGACAAAATTAATTCTGCACTCTAAAGCTTATATTGTTTAATCATGTTTTGAGCTCGTATATATATTTTTTTTGTAGTTCAAATAGTTTTTAAATAATTCTTAAATAAAAACATTTTTGAAGTAAAATAGAGGCTCATCTACTTATAATTTTGGAATGACATTTGAAAACATGTGATCAGAAAGCTTTGCATGAAGTGCATGATACCGTGTGAACCTAAAAATTAAAAAAACTTTCATTTAAATGGTTATATTTTTAAATTTTCATGCAAAAATTTCGTTTAAATGGTTAATTTCGAAATTTACGTATGAAAAATTTCATGTTTTTAGTTATTTCAGAAACATCAAGGTAACTGGATTATTTTCGTTATGTTGACATCATTCTCATTGCATGAATCCAGTTGTCTTGCAAAAAATTAAACGAACGACATTGGTTTCATTAGTTTAGCATCATTTTCATTACGTGACTTTAGTTATTTTCAAAGACTAGAATCATTACACTAGTTTTCAGTTTTTCTACACCATTTTCATTGTATAATTCTCATACTTTTGAGAAACTGAAATTATCACATTAGTTTTACTAATTTTGTACCGTTTTTCATTACATAATTTTGATTTTTCGGGGATAACTAAAATCATTGCATGACTTTCATTACTTTTGCATCGCTTTCGTCACATGATTTTGATTATTTTGCAAAATATATATCAGTAGATTGATTTCATTACTTTTACATGTGAAACATTGAGTTTCAATCGTATTTCAAATGATTAAAACGTTTTAAAACTTTTTCAAAGAAAAAGAGTTTTAATGAACGACTTTCATATGAAAAACATCATGTGTCATAATTTTTTTTGAAAATAAATGATGAAAATGATTAATTTGAACTTTATCTGCAAATTTTTCATTACACATGCCACTATCTTAATAAATGAAACGTGTTAGGACAGAGACTGTGTCATGCCCTGCTTTTTCTTAAGTTTGAGAAGTATTTTTAATACCTTATGTACTTTGCCACATAATATGACGGTAGAGTAAAATAAACTTTTGAAAAGTTCATCGCAGAGCCGCTCGAAGGGCAACCAGCCCAGACTTGTAAGGTGCAAGCAATTCAAACTTCAAGTAAATTTTTTGTTTTAGCTTTTTTACACATCATCTGATAGAACTCAAGCGGCTGATCACGAATATCAGGTCCTTATTTTTAGTGAAGGCTTTCTTTTGGTTGAAAAATCCGAAATATTCGAAAACTGCTATTTTCATCAAAAACAGGTGTTTACCTCAGAAATGTGCAAAATTTTTCATTTCTTTCTTTTTTTGAGCGTCTGAAGATTTGTTTTTTGCAGATTCAGCCTCAAAAACTGAGTCTAGAAAAGTTGTTAAATAGATTCCAGATATAAAACTCTACTGGTGATGATGCTTCGAATTGGATCGAGTATGATGTGTATAGGTCGATTTTGTAAACCTATCTAGTTTTTTCACGTAAACGATAGAAACGATTATTTTATTTCATTCTGTTCACCATACCACTGGCTACAAAATTACACATCGTTTTTTTTTAATTTTCTTTCCTTCGTCGAGAAAAGACGTTTTTACTGTATGTTACTGTATGATACTGGAAATGGGGAGGTCATTTTTGTATAACATGTTTGTTTCTCATCCAAACTAAGTAAAAATTTGCTCACATAGATAAAAACTGATGGAGAATCCAATGCATATAGTTTCGAGGTTTGTATGAGGTCTTTAGAGGATCTCTGGAAAATCTTTTCCTGAAAACATATATTTTTTTGATATTAATTGATAATGATATTTAATGAACAGACTGGTCATTTCATTCATGCTTGGCTATATAATTTGAATAAGAATATGCAGGATAAAAGTACCAAGATATTTTAGAAATGCGTTTATTAATGTTGGTTTATGTTTTTATTTGATATTCTGCGATAGGATTGGACTGATTGTTTGCAGAGTTGGCTGAAAAACAGTTTTAATACGTCAGCAAAATACTTAGATATTTCGAGCCACATTTGGACTTACATATTTCAGCAAAATCGGCAATGTCGCTTACCAAAAGCTTTTCACTAAAGTTTAATTCTTTATCATCAGTACACATGTGATATTCATCATCTATCAGTTCGCTCTCATCCGAATCATCAACGTCTGACGGGTCATTTGCGCCTAAAACATCAACGTTTGACGACTCGTTTGCGTCTGAAATATCTATGTTTGACGGGTCGTTTATATCCGAATTATCTACGTTTGATGGATCACTTGCATCCGAGATCTTTGTTGTTGACTGACGACGAGTTCTTGCATTATGTAATTGGCTGCTTCTTTTATTTCCCTTAGGCATACCAAACTAACTTAGTTCAAATTCAAACGGAATTATCTTCAAAAAATGCACATAGTATCACCAATTTTACTTATAGTATAATTTATAGGAAAAGATTTTCCAGAGACCCTCTAAAGACCTCATACAAACCTCGAAACTATATGCATTGGATTCTCCATCAGTTTTTACCTATGTGAGCAAATTTTTACTCAGTTTGGATGAGAAACAAACATGTTATACAAAAATGACCTCCCCATTTCCAGTATCATACAGTGACATACAGTAAAAACGTCTTTTCTCGACGAAGGAAAGAAAATAAAAAAAAATGACGTGTAATTTTGTAGCCAGTGGTATGGTGAACAGAATGAGATAAAATAATCGTTTCTATCGTTTATGTGGAAAAACTAGATAGGTTTACAAAATCGACCTATACACATCATACTCTGTCCAATTCGAAGCACCATCACCAGTAGAGTTTTATGTCTGGAATCTATTTAACAACTTTTCTAGACTCAGTTTTTGCGGCTGAATCTGCAAAAAAATCTTCAGACGCTCAAAAAAAGAAAGAAATGAAAAATTTTGCACATTTCTGAGGTAAACACCTGTTTTTGATGAAAATAGCAGTTTTCGAATATTTCGGATTTTTTGAACCAGAAGAAAGCCTTCACTGAAAATAAGGACCTGATATTCGTGATCAGCCGCTTGAGTTCTATCAGATGATGTGTAAAAAAGCCAAAACAAAAATTTTTACTTGAATTTTGCTTTGCGGGTACCTTATAAAAGTCTGGGTACAACAACCAATTCAAGTGAGTTGTTAAATCAAATGGAATAAAAGTTATTTCTAATTTTCATCTTTTTCATAACGAGATTTTTGTGCATTTTAGTAATTTTCATTGCATGTATTTCATACAAAATTAATCATTTTCATGGCTCAAAATGCTAATTTTCATCATTGAATTTTAAAAAGCATCAAAAATAATGTCCGCTTCATCATTAAAAATGGCATTTTTTTACGACGTTTCATCATTTTTCATGAAAAAAATGGCATAAAAATGATGGAGATTACATTATTTTTTTGCCATTTTTTTCTCATTGAATAGTCTTTATTGTGATAGTAATGTTGGGCGCGTAGCATGGCATCTCCGCGCCAATATTTTCATGCAAGACAGTTCTGCTCACGACACTTCAGCGCAGCAATATTTCTACGCGCGACACTTACGTACTAAATGAAATTTTCTGTTTTCTCCGTGTTAGGTTAATGCATCTTCTGAAATTCCATTAATAGATCTGTGAGTCTGGGCTCCAGCGCAGAGTGTGTGTTGGTGTGGGTGTGTGCTTCTATATGGATTCGGGATTCGAGATTCGGATGTAATTTTTGGAGTGGATTTGAATATAGGAATGTGGTTGTTGGTATAAGGATTCCAGTTGCCTTCGTTCTATTCCAATACTCACGCCAAAACTCTGCAACCGCACCAACAGAACAATTAATAAAATTTTAGAAGATGTATTAACTTAACATAGGGAAAAACAGAAAACTTCGTTCAGCGCGTAAGTGTCTCGCGCGGTGGTACCGTGCGCGGAACTGTCGATGAATCATTGGGCGTGATGGATTATCTATAGATATTCTGCATTGTCGTTTCCTTTATTGAATGTCAAAATTTCTTTGTTTAGTATGGTCAATCATTAATCCATAACCATTCGTCACTCACATAAGTTTTTTTCTTCATATGATTCATACATTTTGATTAGATATCCAAGGCATTGTTCATCAAAACATGTATTAGATGATGTTGAAGTATTCGATAATCACCTATCGCTAATGCCATCCAAGTGTGATAGCTGGAGAAGACTTTTATCTTGTCTTGGTGCAATACTTTCAACAATATTCGACGCTAAAATATTATAATGTTTCGTACGAAAAAAAGTGAGATCTTATAAACAAAAGAGTTATCTGCGGCAGAAACAGCTCGTCAAAGTGTGGCAGTTAAAGGTCAAATAGCGTCTGGTGATTGTCTTTCCAATGGAAACTTCGTTTGACTTTCCAAAGAACTAAGTTCTAATAACAAGAGTGATGTATTTGTATTATCGAGTTCACGACGCTTCTCGATTGCGATTTGATCAACATGAATTCTGGACAAGGTGTTTCGATTCATCAGCTACCGATTTTTATACTTGTATTGTTGAATAGATTTCTATGTGATGCGTTCCATAAAAACAACTACCATATGGACATTGTATTAGATATCGAATTAAATGCAACTGTGCAACATGATTGCATGACGATGATTTATTTTTTCTTTATTTTTACGATATTCAACATTTTGTGTCATCTTGCTAAATTTCACAAAAAGTGCAAAATGTTTTCGATGGTATACGTCTTTTTTCTCATGTTGTTTCATTTACAGACATGGTAGAAACAATAAATTATATACAATCTGGAAGAGCAGAATAAGCTCTATCTTTTGGTAAAAATAGTATTGTTTCAGTCCCGTTCTATCGAAGAAAAATATGGATCAATATTTTGTGCCATTACTTTTGCATCGTACGTTAATTTCTAACAATTCATTGATTTCAGTTCTCTCTTTTTCTCAATTATCAAAGATAATTTCAGATTTACTAGATCACGATAGGATTTGAAAGATAATTGTTGACCGAATAAAGGGAAGAATCATCCAAAAAACTAATGCATAATGAGACTATTTCAAAATTGATCCTTCCAGAAAAGTTTATCTGTCTTGATCTCATTTAATCTCATTGGTTATTTATTAAGATAATTACCATTCTCAATTTGGTGAATACAAGTACACTGACGGACAAGACCAGTGGTGAATTCCAAGAATATGTCTATCCAAAATGGAGTGTCATATTGAGCTGGATGATTTTTGTTTGTTGTATTATTTCGATTCCTCTCTTTTTCATATTTAATTACATTCGAGAGTATCGACAAGTTTCTGCTCAGTCATCGGTATGTTTAGCTATTCTTGCCTCGTCACTTCTCTTTTCGTGTCAATAGATTGAAAAATTTGCACCGATTGCCGACAATTATCAACCGAAGTCTTGTTACTTATCAGCGTTTACAGCAAACAATTCACCGCGTGAAGATTTGAAGGGGGAGGGCCAAAGGAGAGGGTTAACCAGTATGGTGCTGTGCCCATTTGAATGATATTTTGGCAAAAACCAAAAATATTCCAGATCAATATCATCTTGAGATGTCAACTAGAACAAAAGCAACAGATGACATAGCGGATATTGCTAATCCTACATTTCGCCCCGATTCCAAGGTAAACGATAATTATGAATATAATTCTAACGAACAGCTTTGATCATAAATCGTGAACTATCTCAAAAATGAACCGATCAATTTCAATAGCCTTTGTTATCTGCGCATATTAACTATGATTTATTATCTGCAACTTACTTAAGTTCTTGTCTGCTCAGTAAGTTCGTAACATTTTTTTGATAGAATTATAATACTCATATATTGTTCAAAATTGAGTAGTGCTAGACTGTAACGTGAGTATGGGATGTGCGTGACTGCATGTGAAGAGAAGATCAAAATCCACATCCGCTTATCATCAAAGCAGTGAAATATCTTACTCATCATAAAGGGACTCTTTTACTGGAATAGACAATCGATATTAGGAATAAAAATCGACGGACATGATTGAGAATTGTTAATTCAGCTCAACTGAATTCGTCAATGTCGTAGAATTTTTCAAATTGGAATGAATAACTCACCTCTGATCTTGATTATTCACAATGGTAAAATTTATGAAGTTCTTATGTTATATTACACTTTTACCTTATCTTATCATCTTAATAAAATCCAAATTTTCTTTTCAACTTGTTTCTTTGTCTCTCGAACTCAATAGATAAATTTTTCTTATTTTAATATGATTGTTCACGTGCTGCTTTGTTCAATTTTTGTCTCTTCTATGCATGTTGATGATGATCGTTGACAGAAACAAAAAAAAATTCACACTTACCACTAATTCTTTTGCAAATACCAGATGAAAGGATCATTTTAAAAATATGTGTATATCTAAATTTTCTCTCGACGATATGTTGATGATTCAGTCTTATATCTATTTTTAGTAGTGGCGATGATGTAATGTTTTGCGAATAAAAGAAATTTTATATAAATCAATAGCATCATTAATCAGCTTATATTTGAAAAAAAAACAAATTAAATCATATTTTGGAATTGGAATAAAAGTAATGAAAAACTTTCAAATAGTAATATTTTAGAGGAAGATTAGTTTATCATTAGTAGTTCTTTAAAATAAATAATCAAAGTGAAGAAAATGTACATTAAAAAAAAGAGTGGCAGATGTCTTAAATAATTTTTTCAATTCTGAAAAATAAAAAATTTCGCTTATCTCTATTTTTCTGATGATAAAGACCTTATTGATAGAAGCATAACCAGAAATTTAGATTTTTGACCTCCTCGAAACATTAACCATTTTTATATACATCGAATTGATATTGCTAAATTCTAAAGCTAACATGGTATCGAAACTCAAAGATTATGTATGCACACTGACTAAACTAGATATATAATCAGCTAGTTCATATATCAGAACAAAATATCATGAAAACAAAAAAAGACAATTATTTATTTGAGCACAACCCGACTATTTTTGTGAGTTGGTGAAAAATCATCATTAAATTGCACAAAATTTATATCTATATCATGTTCAATTATCAACAATTAAAGATTGCTCAAATAGATCAACTGATGAATAATTAATATCAATAAGTATAAATGATGTTTGATGTTAAGCATGTTGAGGACTTTGGTACAGATGAAAAAGGTTGTGGTGATGGATCAGCTAATGGACGACTAGTATCAATAGGCATTAAGAATGATGATATTGATGGTGTTGATTATATTGATGCTGACGACGTTGATGATAATAATGATATATTCGATGTTAATAATATTGATATGGATTAATCGTGTGTAGCAGTTGTATTAGCATGCGCATTGCTAATTGAATCAACTTAAGACAACAGATTTAATGTTTCAGATGAAACAAATCATGTTGTTGTATCTGTGGATATGGGTGAAGAATGTGGCTCTTCCCATAGAAAAATTTTTGAACGAAAACTGCGAGAAACCGTGGTTTCACAAACTGCGATAATCAACGGTTTTTCGAAACCGCGATAGTCAGACCTTTTATGTGGTTTTTGAAAACCACCAGAAATCGCGGTAATTTTACACCGCGACTTTCACCGATATTCAAAATCACATAAAAGATCTGACTTTTGCGGTTTGTCTGAAACCACTGAAAACCGCGGTTTTTTTGGACCGCGATATGCCACGATTGCCGTGGCCACACCTGAGTCAGGTATGCCCAGACTCATCTGAACTTCTGAAAACGTTCAGGTGAGTCACCCTTCTAGGCGCATTGTATTGAACTTTTAGAAGTTCCATTACCACAAAGTTATTTTGTGGTGAGAGATAGAATAAGAAAACTTATTCAAAAATTTCATGAAAATAGCGGGGCACAACATCCTCTTCATCCTTAAACATTCCATCACGATGGTATAAGCACCAGACACATCGCAGTTTTTCTGCTGAAAAACGTAGTAATAAATAACGCGATTACTTGGCGGCATACCGCAGTTTCTAAAACCATTGAATACCATGGTATTTAGAACCACGGTTATCCCATCAAAACCACGGTTTCCTCTAGTAAACCCGGGGTCGAATGAAAAAAACCGCGATTTCGAGCGGTTTTTCGAAAAAAAAATTTCCGTGGGTTGATCAGTTAACTTTTGTTTTTTGGATGTGGATGATGGAAAAAAAATGTGATGGCTCTTTGTTTTGATGTACTAGGTTTCATAAATTTTATTCATATATTTATAAAATATTTCAATTTATCTTTTGTCTTCCTCAGAAGATATGAATCATACCGGACAACATAAAATACATATTAGCACTTTCAATAATTCAAGATTCGAATTAAGGTATTTAGAATGATTTTCATTTATTTAAATTTAAAAACTCGGTTGATAAGGTGAAAGTACGAGTGATAGGCCTAAGGTCTCCCTGGCTCTATCCCTGTTACGTCACTACTTATTGATCTTTAGTTTTTAATAATGAATGTTTATTTATTTCTGCTTAGTAAAGTAGGAATAAATCAACTCTCACAAACAACAAACAGACAATATCCTGTTCATTTTTTTATACATACATGAACTATATACTATAAAATGAGTAAAATATAGTGTAATCAAACATTTTGAACAGAAATACACTATATTTTATTTTATTAAGAATATATTAAAATTATTTATGTGAAATAAATCATATTATATTATGCTATAAATATGTAAAAAAAAATTTATATTAAGTAACCAAAAATCCATCATTGATATTGTTTCGACCTATAATTATATTTGATATGTCTACAAACAAAAAATGTTTCTTATTTATATGAAATTCAGAGAAACTATGTTTTTTACATGTTATGTTTGTTTTTCTTTTGTTCATTCGAAAATACGATACATTCATATACTCACGAGAAAATCTTTCCAAGTATCAAATTTCGTTCTAGACATACCGAAATTTTACTAGATTTTTCAACAAAAGGTTGTAATCACCTGAGAAAAATCGAGTTTCAACTTCAAACTTTGCACGAACAAAGTTCTTAATGAGATTCGCTGATTGTATAACGTTTAGTTTTTCTATTATTTCCTTTCTGAAGATGTAAATATATAAACAAAATTTGTTTTTACACATGATAGACTTTCGAATATTTACATATATCAGAAATGAAACTCGAAAGTCAATTTCTTACGGGATCTTCGGGAAGTCACGGGATTTTTGTTAGAAAATCCGGTAAAATTTTGATATCTGGAAAACAAAAACCTGGAAAAGCAAACTATTCTAGACTTTTCTATTACTCACTAGTATTCATCAAACAAACACCATCTCGATCGAAAAGTACTTTGACACCTGGCGAGTTTCCCTTGAAAGAGATTTTTTTACTTATCGAACAAGTAATTTATGACTATTATTTGTAATTATTTGACGATGTTCTTTTTGTGTTAAACGAACATTTGTTTTGAATAGAAAACATGCAGCTTTCTAATAGTTTTCTTTCTAAATACAATAAAAAGTAATCGTTATATAACGTTGTAAATTGTAAAAAAAAAAATTTATAAGTGTTAATATATCACTTTGACAATTATATACAATTGTGCTGAAGTCTACAATAAATATGATTGTTAAAATTTTTTGAAATGAATTTTTTTATCATTTGTTGATGTTTTCTTTTCTAAGATGAAAGTAATATTCTATGACTAAATTAATGATAAATCGAGGATATTATTTGTTGAGTATTACGTCGAAATTTAATGATGAATGTACACACATGTTATTTATACTCGACAATAGATTTGACGAAGTATTCTCAATTAACATTCAATACCAATATGCAACAGATGTTATTTTACTGTATTCATTTTTATCTATAGATACAAAGTCAAATTTTAGTTATGCAGCATATTGAGTAAATTATATTCTTCTTTCAAATAGTAAATAGTAATAATCACAATATAGTTTTAGTAACTAATGATAGAAATTCTACTACTTATACTGACAAATATAGAACATTATCTGTTACTATTTTCATCAAGAATAAGCAAAACAAAATTGAGCTTGTGAATACATAGTTTTAAAATGTTAAATTTAGTTTTTGTTAGAAGAATGCAATGTAAAAATACGTTTTGATCATAATGTACAAATTATTTTGGCTACTACAAACAGTATTGTTAGCATCTCCGATTCATTGTAACTAACATAAGGAATTTAGATGCTTTTTCCTAAAAAAAAAACGGGAATATCTATTCGGTTTTGTCATCATGAGTGCCTATGATAGATAGAATAATACTCCTCTAATCAAGTATTATTTAAAGAATTATATCTTAGAGATACTCTCTTATTATTCTTTTAAAATTAGTTGTCGTTTATCTAGCCATCTTATAACTAATACCATAAGAACATTAGAAGATCATAGAAATTCATAATAGAACTAAAAACTATTGAAAAAAATTGAAATCGATAGCAATGTCTAGTAATCATACGCTTTACTACTGTTGATAGTGTCAAAAGTTTCTACACAATGAAACTTAATGATCGCATCAGGTCTTAAAATAACATTGTAAACAGTTTATTATAATATTGATAAGGAATTAAACCAGATTAGACAATTCTAATGTTTGTTAAAGCAAAATGAGAGAGATCAAATAAATTTCTTATTGACCCAAATGAGTAAGATATATATTGGCCGATAATCTAGTTTTATGAAGACTATCATTTGTTAACAAGACACTCTTAAGAGTAAATTATTCGTTGATCAATTTAAAAGAGTTAGATAGATGTCTATTTGTAGTTGACACTGTTAATTTTAATTCATTATTAACAAAGTTTCACTTCAATAACATTCATACTAATTAATGTCACTGACACTTTACTTACCCGACGTATAGATGAAAAGCATCATTAAATTGAAGAAAATATTTTGTTTTTATTTTTTTGTCTAAACTATACTTTCAAAACACTCGTAGAGTAAAAGTTTTCTCATTGTTATTAGTTAGAAGATATATAAAGTTTCTTTGAAAAAAGGAGTCAAATTTGGAGTTGGAAAGTCTGACAGAAATTTATACCTGCTGACCAGTTAGATATGAAGAAAAGTGCTTTTTTTTTAATAAAGAAAATACGAACACAGCAAAAGTTATGTGTCATTGAAAAAATCAAATGATTGCTCTCAATAATTGTGAAAATCGATCTTTTCATCAGTATAAGTATAATATTTATTTGAAAATTGATCACTATGACCTATTGATCATCTCCTACGGCATTGAATTAATAAGTTCTTCGATAATAATAACATTTTTTGTCAAATGATGCCTCAAAACTTCATATGTCTAGATGAGATCAAAAATAAAGCGGAAAAAAAAACGTTCTTTTCTTTTTTTTTTCATTAATATAGACTAATATTGTCGCCTTTTAGCAACTTCATTTACACTTTGAAAAACAAAATACGTGAAAAATAATATAAGATAACAACATTTTTTCAATATACCATTTCGAAAAGATTTTAACTCATGCATAATTCCGTTTAAGTCATTGATAATCAAGCATACTAATTCTATCGAGCCGTAAATATAATCAAGTATCTACATAAAATAACGTAAAACAACATCTAAGTCTTTTTTTATCTGTCAAAAGCAATATATGAAACGCAATTTCCGACATTACGAATCAATACTACATACAATATTGATTTGCAAACATGATAGAATGACATATTATTATAAACAGAGAACATCAATCTTAAGTAAAACTAAAAAAAGCTCTCATTTCCTTTTTCTTTTTTATTAATATATTATTTAATATCATTGACTTCCATCCTTCAATAATCTTTGTCTTTTTTCTTCTTATCATCCTTTAAATTCATAGTAAGAGCAGGTGTTCTTATACTTAAAGTTGTTTGCAATAATGACATTTGTTCAATGTTGAGTTCAATTGTTACTTCAATATTACTGAACGAATGAACTCGTAAAGAAAGAAAAGGAAAAGAAAAATATATCAGTCTTGTGTGTTTTATACCCTTATGAAACACATCGTTGATATTCGCGCAAAAACATGACCTTGCTTGTGACCGATGGATGGTGACCGCTCACGTACACATTATGTACAAACTTATCGAACACAAGCAAAAGAAAACGAGTGAATGTGCTTGCATGATTACATCGCATCCTGTTGACCTTGACCAAAGCGAGGGTGATTTATGAAAGAAGAGAGAAAGAGAAAAAAAAATAGATTCATATTGTACCATCGGTCAGTATACTATCGTATTCAAGGTCATCGAACTTCTTGTTAGAATTAGCTATTTGCATTTATATATATATATATATATATATTATAATAACGATACAAAACAACAGCAACAAATTTTTAATCAATACAAAATTTTTCTTTTTCATATGATGAATATTATTGATGAAGTAAGTTTTTAAAAAAAAAAAGAACGATATTTACATCATATAAAGAAATCGAGGCAGAAATATAGAAAATAAAAAATAAAAAAAGGAAAAAGTGTTTTGTTGAGAACTGCTAGGGTTGTTGTTGTCGTATTATTGCCATCACCAAGAATCCTTTATATTTATATATTTATATATATTTATGGTGATTGTATGAGATGAAGAGAAAAAAAAGAACGAAGAAAGCCGAAAAAAAAAACAAGTCAGCATAGACGCGACTATATAACGTAATATTACATAAAAAAAAAGGAATAGACAAATAAAACGAGGGAAACCATAAAAGAGAAAAAATATAAGAAATGAAAGAAAGAAAGAAAAAGAAAATTACATAATTCTATTCGACAGAAAACGCATATAACATCAAGAACAGAACACAATTTTTTTTGTAACCACGACATGAATGACAAAAGGAATTGGTAATAAACCGAGACCGGTTATCTTGTTTTTTTCTCTCGGTGGTAATAGCAATACTATAGAACGTGTGTTCTCTTCTTTTTTTGATGTGTCGTTCTTAACTTACGCAAGAGAAAAAACAACAAAACATTAAAAAAACCGGCTGTTGCTGTCTATGACAGCGACTAATAGTAATCTAATGCAATCAGACATATACAAGTGAAAAAAAAACGACGTAAGAAAAAAATAAGAGAAAAAAAAGAACAAGAGAAATCGAGAAGCAAAGAAGTGAAAGGACAAAAAAAACAGAAGGAAAGAAAGACGAATCAAATCACGCAATCGCCCTTCGTCATCGAGCGCTACTAAAAACATATTATTCGCTTTCATTTATATTCAGTGCTCACAAGGACATTTTTCTAGATTGATAGTGTTGTTGTTGCTTCATCATTGATTGAACAGCAACAACAACTATTCTAAGAAACATTTTATCTATTCCCGGTGAATATAATAATAAAGAACAACATATTCATAGAAAGAGAATGGTAAGTTTTCAATGTCATCATGATCTAATTATATATCGATTGCATCAGAATATGAAAATCTTAAGAAATAATCTAAAAAAAAAAAAATTCTTTTCTAATCTGTATAATATGTACTTTTATACTTAGGATAAAAAAATCATAAATATACTATATTTATCTCATTATAATAAAACAAAACCTTTTTGATATTTAATTATAGAATTCTAAAAATAAAAAAAAAATATAGAGTTAAGTAAAAAATAATAATAAAAAAAAACAAAATTCAAGCAAATGATTTAATAGCTCATCATCACAACATATATATGTCATGAATATAAAAATACAGAAGAAAATAAAGTTCTAATTCTCTAGTTATCGTTTTTTTTTTATTTTCTTTTCATATCAGGTTGGTCCAGTGACAAACGAAGATTTATCTACAAGTCCTAATACAGATAATATTCAACAACAACAACATTATCGTCTTCAATTACTTGCTCAAGCTATTGAAAAAGTTGAAAACGAAAGTTTACAAAAACCACTTGCTGCTTCATCACCATCAATTATTTCCAAAAAACAACAACAACAACCAATTCCAATTGATTCTCTTTCCATGACATCTTCACAACAACAACAAGAATTATTAATGAAATTACTTACTCAACAGAATGTTGCAGCAGTTATGGCTGCAGCAGCTGCAGCTCAATTTCAAGTTCAACAACAACAGCAACAAAAACTTGAACCTATATCACCACCATCAACATCATCAGCATCATCAACATCTGAAAGTCCAATAGATTTTTCTTCACATCGTTCAACTGATGATAATAATGATTGTTCAACTCCATCATCACCATTACCAAATCAACAACAACTTCTTTCAACAATGTTACAAAATCTTCAATCATCATCACCAACATCAACATTTCCATTTTTATTAACAAATAAAAATGGTAAACCAACACGACCATTTAAAGCATATCCACGTGAACCATTAATGTTACCACTTGGTTTTTGTTCTGCAACAACACCATTAGAACAAACAAATATTATTGCTGAAGCAGCAAGTCGTGCAACATCAAATCGTAAACGACTTGCTCAAACACAAGAACGTCTTAAACAACGTTTACAACAACAACATCAACAACAACAACA
>CAJNOL010003596.1:0-18484 GCA_905250125.1 Rotaria sordida
ACACACTCCATACACACTCCACACGCACACCCACACCCATACCCACAACCACACCCACCTGTTGCCAAATATCTGGATATAGTTGTTCAACTGTCGTTCTCATTACTAAGGATTGCTATATGAACAAAACATATTATACGACATAAATGATCAGTGGATTACCTATAACATCAATTAATCGAATGTAAATCGTGTTTTTTGAATCGTTAATATTTCATTTGTTGTTTGAACCTTTCACGGAACAATAGTAATAACTGATCGATTAAAAGAGTACAATAAAAAATGGTAAAGTCATATAAAAACAAATTACAGTATCAAGGTAAATATATTATATTGTCTTATATTTGATAGCTGGTGGAAAAGTGCTGCATTCATTTGCTTTTCATCCCTGTACTGTGTACGAATATCCTAGACTTTTGGATTTTTTTGTTAAAAAGAGCAAGATATCTACCATAAAGCTATGTAAAAATCTTTGTTTCCAAATCGTTACCAACGATTATAAGGCTTTAAGGACAAGTTGTATTAGAAAAGTACCTTTCAACTTAACTAAAAATTGAGGGTAAAAGTGCACTATTTTGCTTTTTTTTCATTTGACTTTTGATATTTTGAGGTACATTATATAGGAGACTAATGAAAGCGATGTGTACTTTCTAACCGCACCAAAATATTCTAGTTACAAGATCGTTGGCTTTAGAGAGAATAATTTTATATAAAGCTTGATCTTTCGTTGACAAATTTCAATGAAACTTTTCTTTTTCATAACGTCTAACAAACATTCTGTATTCTGTTTGATATAGTGTGAATTTTTAGAGGACTTCATAAGCTTTAATTGCGTATGAGAAAGGTGGTATCTACTATCTTCAGCATTGAAAGAAACCTTATTTTTCGAAATCATTCATTAATAGTAAAAATTTTCCATCCGCAAACGATATTAGAAAGACGTTGATTTCGAAGTCAACCGGTCATATCATAATTTTATTTTGTCTTGTTTATAATGCTCGGTCGCAGTACTATAAAATCCGTTTAAAGCCAGAAAATAAGATCAACTTTCTGGGTGGACGAATTTTTTCTTCCAAATTCCAGAAATTGCAAAGTACTTTTTCGCTACAATTTGTTCTTAAAGCCTTATAATCTTTGATAACTGTTTGGCAACAAATATTTTTGCATAGGTTTGCAGTAGACACCTTGCTCTTCCCAACAAAAACAGATGCAAGAGCCTAGAATATTCGCACACGGCACAAGAATGAAAAGCAAATTAATGCAGAACTTTTGCATCACCCGTTACTTAATTAATAATTAGTCTACTTATTAAACAAATGAGAAATATATACTATGGAATCTAAACATGAGGCGAACATAAAGGAACAGAAAAATATTCGATCATAAAGCAATGGCTACTTGATGAATACTTATTGCGATTAACAATTTTCTGTGTATTTGACTAACTAGTAATTAGATCATTGTTGTTTTGAATGAAATTTCTATCGCTTTCACTATTTACGTGAAAATGAATGAGTTGTGTAATGAATTTTTCATATTTGTTTTCCAGATATAAATCAATTCTTTCTTTCAAAAGATATTCATATCTTTTCTGTTAACAAGTATTCGTTTTTTTCATCTCCAAATGTTAGTTTCACAGAAACGAGATTAATTAGTATCATGTTGTGTTGTCTCAGTGTCTTTATTTAAGACAGATGTGAAAGAATCAATTGTCCTTGATTTTTCTTACATACTGAGAAAAAATTGATTGAAACTAACTTCCGTAACCAGAAAAACGATAAAAACTGTCATATGAAAAGAATTTGATATCAATTCGCTATTCCAAAAATAAAAATAAATTCAACCAACTTTAGACAATTTTTATCAAATTTTCTTCTTCAAGTAATTCGTTTTTATTATAAAAGTAAAAAGATAAAATCATTGTTGAAGATATTTTAATCGATTTCCCATGTAAAAATATCAAATAAACAAATTTTATTTAAAAAAATACGGGCAATAAACGTCAGTTGAAATCAGTTCGTTCTTATAGATCGGCAACATACTTCATGAATCCTTTATGAAGAGAATCATTTGATGACATAATTTACTTGATTCGATTTGGTTTAGTTTGATTTGACAAGGTCGATCATCGATTTTACTGTTTTGCTCCTCAGTAACAAAATGAGGTATCAAGTTCTCGTTTCTTTGCCTATTTAAGTGATACTGCGCAAACATTAGATCTAATTTAATCAACCTCTTTGTGAGATATAGAAAGAAGTGACATCTATACAAGAACAAATGAATAGGTTAAGATATGCTACATAAACAAATGTGTGTATATATAGCCTATCCAGAGACTGTTTCACATATTATGATGAAATATATATGACAAGATTTGTTAGTTGAATTAAGAAATATTTTTTAAAATAGATTTTGTATTCAAGTTAAGGAAATATTCAGCACACATTATGTATTATTTTGCATTGACAAATCTTTGATTATTATTTTTACAAACCTGACAACTCAACAATGAATAAAAGTATTTTTAGAGATTGAAAACTATTGAAAATATTTTGAAAAATAACTTTCAGTATGTTTGTTAGATTGAAGAAATATTGTTTAATTTGATTTCAAAAGGAATCAATATGCTTTGAAAAAAAAGAAAATTGATTCTTGAAGTTTTCATCAACATACAACTTTTTTTTTCTGAATCATTTACTTCTTTTTTTTATTCTATTGTTTTGTTTGAATAAAAAATTACAAGATTCCATCAGTCATTTTCAAGAAATTGAATAAAAAAGTTTTAAGTTCGGATGATTTAATATCGACTAAATCATCATTTGATTTGAACAATAATCAACAAATAAACTCCATCAACTATTTTTCTTTATATAAAATATTTCCCCCTTTCTAATAGGTTGATTCAAAAGCAATTCAATAGAAACATATGTAGTTATTAATATGCACAAAAGTGGGGTCTTCATTAAATGTTGTATGTTAGAAATTAAGCTGCTAACCTTGATGATTTAAAAAATTTGGCTATGAAACATTTTCAAATGTGAATAGACAAAAGACAGAATTCTTCTTCTTATTGAAAATGAAGCTTCATTGCACAGAGTATTTAGTAAGCATTAAATATCAAAATTATTATTTCTTTCAAGTTCAATATTAACAAAAACTCAGTCAGAAGACGAAAATGATCCTTTTGTTATGATTTCTCTTTTATCAAGCACATGAGAAAAGTTAGAAAAATTTTTCAAGAGAACAAACATAGAGTATGAAAATATTCTTAAACAAAACTATAAGATCTTCCAGCACGAGCTGTATTCACAATTTCATGAACAATAAAGTAAAACGTTTTATCAGTTGTGTCCGCAGCATGAAAGGCTTTTGTCTTAGATAAACATTGTTAATTTTTTTTTTGAGTAGTTCTCTACTGTTTATGCCTCACTGATATCATTTTAAATCATATTGGACTTCATTATACACTGATTACTGATCGTATGCTTATTTTGTCTGATGACTCTTCCGCTCTTCCTGCAAAGTGCTATCAATAAAACTCTATTGAAAATTCTAAGATACAAGAGACATCAAGACATCAGTTCCCTGGAATAAAAAGATTAAGTTTTAGATTTTTGTATAA
This sequence comes from Rotaria sordida, assembly GCA_905250125.1. NCBI lineage: Eukaryota > Metazoa > Rotifera > Eurotatoria > Philodinida > Philodinidae > Rotaria > Rotaria sordida. The sequence continues at coordinate 3,623 of CAJNOL010003596.1, forward strand.
CTACTCATTTTCGGTTTCCATTGAGCTTAAAGCGAAAGATCATAATATTCAAATATTCGAACAGCCTTTTTAAGCTGAGAGCCATCGCGCCAATTTATTCCATTTTTTTCTTTCTTGATATATTTAATTCATTTTGAGACCACCCAGAGAATAATTTTTTTTCGCGAGCAAAATTCACTTGGTTTAATACACTTTTGCGCTTCTGTTAATATTCACAATGAGTGACGGTTAAAAGAGAACGAAAGAAATACAACAATCTATTTTAATAGCAGATATGCCTAAAACAAACACATCAAGAGTGAAGACAGATAAAGTTCGTTCTTTTCAACATCATACATATTTCAAAGATGTTGAAGTGAAAGAGACGATAATTGTCTTGAGACAGAGATGTGAATGTGCTATGTAAAATATTCAAATTGGAAAACCCATCTTATTCTCGACATATAGAAATAAAAAATACTACAAATGTCTCATATCCATAATTTTTTTGAAAACTTCATTTGATGTTCATTTAAACGTAGAATTGATCGAAATTAATAAAAACAAAAGGTTTAAATGATAAATTTGTAATAAGTCTCATAAAAGAATTTTTTGTTTTCTTTTTTGTTAAGGCATTCCAAAAAAAATTTACGAGTTGTTTGAAGGAATCCTAGCCTTTAAAATCATGAATATGATAAACACTAATAACATAGGTGTAAAAAGCCTTTACACAACTCGTTTATCTAATTCTCAATCATTGATAGATTAATAAAACTAATCAAACGCAATGTATTAGAAATAAGCATTTCATGCTCGTTCTAAATATATGTTCAATTGTTTTTGGCTTACGGTTCGTTTATTGGAAGCAGATCTCTGAAAGAATAAAGCCGACGTCTGTATATAGAAATATTCATGCAATTCATGTTTTATTTTTCTTTAATTGAAATTATTTTAAACCGAGTTATGAATTTTTTATGCATCAATATGTAGGGGCAAACTTGTTATACAAAAAGCCCAATTCACTTCTTGTTTTACATGTTTTTATGGAACTAAATCTATAGGAATTCTACTGCTAAAATTCAAAAACAAAATTGTTTTGAAATTTGCATTTCACATGTAGACAAGTTCTTTAAAGAATGTTAATAGCTTTTGACTTTTCGAGTTTTATCTCATTATAATTCATGATTCTGTAGAAATTTAAATTCTCTACAATAACAGACAGTTAAAACTAGTTCAAAATATCCGTAAGGCAGATTTATAACGCAAAAAGAACATATACTTTACTGGATGAAACCACTCTTTCTCATTATTCAAATATTTGCTTATATTTGAAAATAATTGAGAGATCTTTACCAAAGTACTCATCCTCTTCTTCGATTATAAACAAAAATTATTCAAAAATTTGTTTTAGTTTATGTTTGAGAATTTTTTATAAAAATTGGGTAAAATCCGTTGATATGACAATCAATTAAAATTCAATCTTTTTTTTTATTTTCTAAATTTGTTTTTGACATATATTTTCAAGGGAGATTAATTCAGCTATCAAAAATAAATATTTTTAAAAATTATTTGAAAATAAAAACCAGACTGAAGTTTTTTTCTGACATTATGTGAATAAAGATAAGGAAAAGCAATTTTCTTGATATGGTTGTTTTATTTTACTTTATATCTCGAAGATATTTGGTATGACTTTATGCGAGCTTGAGTAGTTCATTATAGCTTCTAATAGTTTCAGAGTAGACACTGATTGCTATCTATCCATTAGGGGTGTTTTTTTACAAAGTATAAAACTATATATTGATAAACTTTTGCATTGTAGAATAATTGAATTGCCCTACAGAGTGATATATAAATGTAAAATGAAATAAAATTATGTGATTTTTTTTCCACCAGACCATAATCTAAAGTATAAAATTTATTAAATTGATGAAGCTACAAGAATATTTTAAGTTTCTAATAAAAAAATGTGAAATTTAAAATTCCATGGTTATTTTCTTCTAAATCATCTCCAAAATTATTAATTATTAATATTTATGGCTGATTATGACTGTTTTCAAAACGATTATAGCAAAAGAAAACAGTATCTTTCAAAAGAAATCAATCCACACTAATTTTTATGATAAAATAAATTCCTTTTTAAAGTATAATAGATTTCTTTGATGGATGATCGCACTACAGGGTATACATAAAGTAGTTAGAAAATCATATTTTCAATATTTTCATAATTCATCCACTTGGATCTTATACAAAATATAGACATATCGATCGACTTTCATTTAAACAGAAAAACAATATCACTACAAAAGACATTCCTGTCTCTTTATTTTAATTCATTATTTTGATAACAATTAATTTTAATTGACTTGTCTCAGAATCAATTAAAATGAATAATCTCAGGTACGAAAGTCGGTTCATATTGAAATTGTGAATGATTGTTGAAATTGCTTGTGACACAAAGGATTCCATATAAAAAAAAAGTTAATTTTATCTTTATTTCACTTTTTCAAGAGTTTGCGTTACGACCTTGTGTATAGATGTCGACCTCTCGTTATATTTTTCTCTTTTGAAAAATAATCGAAAATAAATAAATAGCACTTTTTTATTTTACAAAAATGATCTCTGGTGCAATAATTAAATTCCAAACGAATAATTTATATCCATATACCCATAATAATTGGCAAAGATCCTCAAATGTTTATTGGAGTTTTATTCTATTTACTTATTTGTATAATAGAACATGCAGTTCCAAATAAAACTAAGATGAATTACGATTAATAAACTTCGACATACGGCAAATTTCAGATTGAATTTTATATCTTTCTGTTTCATCAAACAAAAAGTACAATGATAAACTCCTGGTTATAACTATTATTTCAATCTAATTAAAAAATGTTTGATGAAATTTTTTTCTAATTATTCCATTTTATTATTGAACTATTAAAATGTTCAAGTGGCATTTTCATAACATATCCTTAGCTTTCTTTTCTGACTCGTGTTTCGTTTCTGAATTTGCTTTAAATTAAAAAAAAGTTTTTTCTCTAATATAAGTGGATCATTTAGTAAAAATGACGTTTTAGCGTAATTAAATATCTGGGAAGAAAATAAAAGAAAACAAAATCATAAACATATGTACTTATTGATATATAAAAATCTTGTTTGATGATATTTATTGAAATATATCAAAACAGAAACAAAGTTTTTGGAATATTTTAATAATCATATTCTGTCCAATGTATTTATTAACCGTTTTAGATAAAGATAAAGGATAATGAAACTGTCCCTAAGATGCAAGATTTGTTGCTTTTAGATAAAAATAACCTTCGTCAAACATGTATCAACATTCTTTGTTCTGTTTTTCTCTTTTCATCCAACCTCTTTTTTCCTATCATATATTATTACTTTGTCGTAAATTATTCTCAATATCATATTAGCCATTTTATAATCTTCTTTTTCTTAGACATCAGTTATTTCTCAAAATCTATATATGAAAAAGTGAAGATTGACACAACAAAAGATGTTTGAATAATATATGACTCTTTGGTGTGACTGATTCGATACGTTTTGCTGCTTTAAACATAGAACACTTGGAAATAAGACATCGAGTTAAACGTCGATATACGTTGGAATAAAACTTCTTCGATGTTCCATGAATTTGTCTGGAGAATGTAACACATATAAGCTGATTATACTATTATGTCGGCATGAAATTATATGGTCGTATTGAAAAATAAACTTATAAATAAACAAGATCCGGTATATAGAACTGAACGTTTATGACATTGAACATAAACCTTACCAGGATCACTCTATCTAAGCCAGTAAAATCTGCTATTTCTCACATGACACCAATTGAATTGTATAGATGATGGTAGAAAAAACAATCGTTGGTTTTATGTAGTCATGTAATTAGCAAAAAGTTCTAAAGTTGACATATAAACTATACACCAATTGCGCATTCCATACATTGATAGCCCAAACACTTGAGACTGTAAATAGAAAATTTACTAAGTATGGTATCCTAATCATTTAGCGATATCCAATGCGAAATATTCATTAACCATTCTTTACGCAACAAACTCAGTTAATCGACTACTACCAGTTACCATCTCTAATCTGAAATTAATTTCAATAATAATAATGTTATATCGATAACGATTAGCAATACATGTGTAACTACGTTCAATACAAAAAATCACGATTATATGAAAAATTAAGTACTACAACAGTACAATTTCACACTACGAAAAACGAAGTTTTGTTTACAGATCATTGTGTATTTTATCGAACCATAATAATAATTATTGAGGATTTTTCTTCTCGAATTCGATTGTATGCGCAAGTAATTCCTCATCTGATATTTCAGGTATTATTTGAACGTTTATACGAGCACTACTAGCCATCATCGTTGCACAAACAAATTTTGGTTGATCAAAAGATTTTGGAACAATACTTGAAGCTTGTTTTTCGTGTGCGTGATGGTCAACCATAACCTTTTTTGCTTCAGCTCCAAGTTCATCAGATGCAGCTCTTTTTGCTACACGTTTAACTGTTGTTGAATTTATCTGACGTTTCATTGGTAGAAGTATTAGTTTATTAGATAATGCGTTCTTACCTTATTGTCTGCTGTAATTGTTGATAGTTCCGAGAAAATATTCATGTTTGATATTGAATCTATCGTGCAAAAGAGATAAGATAATATAGTTTTGGAAAATTAATCTACTACAATGCATACTTGAGGATTGAGACATGTTCAGAATAAGTTGAGTGATAAGCGTACGTGTATGTATTATAGAAATCTACAATAAACACATAGTGTTACTTAATTCTAATAATAACTTAGATTATAAGAATATATTTATTTTATTATATAGATTTTGGTGTGATTTATTGTTAATTATACAATTAATGAGAATTTTAGTGATAAATCAAAATAAAAAAAATTGAATGATATTATTAAATCTGATTTAGTGTTATATAGATATCGATGAATTTTACAATACAAACATAATCATGATTTAACCCTTTCCAGCTGGCTACCAAAAAACAGGTAGCAAAAAAGCCTTTTCGTGCATTTTTGTTGCTCCTAGACTATGGAGATAGGAAAAGTTTATTTTTCGGAACCAATAAGTGCTTCGGCATCTAATGGCTTTATGTATCCATTTAGATACATCCCCATTTTTTATTGTTCGGATTTTTTGAATAATCCGTCTTAGTAATGCAATAAACAATAGGTCTATGAAGGAAAATTCGTAACTAATTGCATCACAGCTAGATTATTTAGGGACACGAGAAGAGGATTATTTCTATGCGGATGCTACTTTCGGGCATTGTGGGGAGAACCGGTCATTTTCTTAATGAATGTTTTTTTCCTTCTCCTAAATGCATGAATGTGTGTTGAAATGTGTTAACTTAATTATCAAATTGTCAAAAAATTTGATATCATCACTATAAGTCAGTTCTTCGTAAAATGTTGGCTTGATGTGTCCAAATGGATACATCTGACCGGAAAGTGTTAAGTATGTAAGAAAGATTATCTGAAAATGATTCGATCTTTTCTGGTTGTATTTCTATGGCTAAATGATGGTATTTTTATAAAAATTAGCAATAAAAAACCATTATGTGACACAGAAAACTTAATGGATTTTAAAACCTATATTTTACAAGTTTTATTTATATTGCAACAGTTGCGGACAGACCATAGACATGAATTTCTCTTGAAGTTGAAAAGTGTCAATGTTATGTACGAATGGTCCACGAAATTCTTTTGTAGCAATTTGAATTTCACCATCCTCATCAATATATTGTTGATATTCAACACGATAAAACGGAATCTCATCCTGTGCCATCAATGAATCGAAATCACCATCGAAATCGATAGGTTCTAAAAAGTCGAATCCCCTGTTACAATATTTTGCTATACGTGTGCACACGTGCTTTGGAGTTCGAGCATGCAGATTGTAGACAATAAATGATTTTGTTGCAAGACCTTGTAAGAATGGAAATGTTGAAACGATTTTATCTCCTGAAAATCTCATATATGAAATTTGTAACCGAAAATTCATTGAAAGATATAGAAAGTTACCGGTAAATGCTACTTGACAAATATCCATGTCAAAATTGTGAAGAATATGCGAAAGTGGATTTTTAGAGCTTCCGACAGATGCCCAAGAGAAGTTCAGTCGAACATTACAGGGTAGAAATATATTGTAGGACGGTGCCCCTGCAATTTTTTCTATATTTATCTGATTCGTTAAGTTTGGCCAAATCGTGTTATTGAGGAGCCTATTGATGGTAGTCTGTACTGTTTTTTCAAAATCCAATATATCATCAGCGTAATAGATCAAGTTAACATCTTGTTCTTTGGTGTCGATAAATGGTGATAAACATAATGCATTGAGAACACAGCCTCCAACAATGGCGAATTTTGAGAAATCAATTGCTTCTAGCCATGCAGCTGATGAAAAACGAGTCGCAAGATTCTGTTTAAACTCGTCCATGGTACGTACAAATAACAAATCCGAGTGATGATTTCGTTTTTTTTTCATATTAAAATGCGTACTAACTAAATTAATCGAATATATATTTATTTTTACATGTGATACTTTTCATTTTATATGAATACCTTTAAACAAATTTTTCTCATGATCATTCAACATACGTTCCACGCCGATTGTATTACCGTACCACTCATAATCAAGCAGTCCGAAATCTGCGTTGTACCAGACAGTATTAAACGGTAAAAGTCGAGAATAGCATTTAAAAAGGGAAGTCTTATAGACCACACACAATTTCGAAAAACCTTCAACACTAAAGCATGGATGAATATATAAACGTTCAGACGGTTGAGTAAAAGAAGAATAACGTGTCGAGACTACAATAAGTCGTTCATCATCAATTTCGGATTCGCCCGTAAAATTTTCGAATATAGCACGTGGCAGCAAAATCTTCTGATGGTCACGGAATACTTTGATCAATTCAATAAAATGATAATCTAATGTTTTTGCAATTGATCCGAATTGTTCATTACTATTTACTGCTTCCATAAAATTGGTCGCATCTATTCCATCAAGAAATTTTAATAGATGACATCCAACAACTTCATTTAATTCAACGACTGTGTTTTTCGACATAATTAGTCAATACTTAATCGCTATTAAAGCTTGAATCAATGATATATCTGAAAATGTCTGAAAACATATCGTTGTTACCCAACTAATCGATAATGATGCACTTCTCTAATCAATAATTATCGTCCTTCGTTCTGTTTCTCTTTCGCTTTCATATACTGCGTTTCATTCTTGCTTTTTCACTTTACCGCTTCTTTTGTAATGGTCATCTTTTCTTTTCTTTTCTTTTCATTCGCACAGAAAATGAATCATAGTCGAACAAGTCAGCCTGTCAAACAATTGAACATAGCTCGTATTATATGAACTTTTTTTCAATGACGATAGACAGCAGATTATGTTGGAAAAAAAAGAAATAAAAAACCAGCCTCAAAAACAGCTAGCATTACCAACCTAAGAAAAAAGTATAAGTTTTTGATAACAAACTTCTATTACCGAACCATAACTTTCCACTTTTGTACTCGTTTGTGTCAGATACATTTGAGGTCTCTCATCTAAATTTGGTAATACCGCAAATTATGCAATGTTCTGCTTTTGAAGAGTAACTAATTCAAATCATTTATTTTTTTCTTAAAACACATTCTCATGCACTACTATTACAGACCCCTCGTAACGTGTAGTCAAATCAATCAAGGTTCGTTTACCACGCTTAATTTTCCCCATAAAAAAATGTGTTATTTTATTTAAGAAAATTTGCCTTTATATACACAAGAGAAACATGAAGAAGGAGAGAAATAACAGAAAAGTAGAGAGAAGAGATGGATGATTTGGGCGCTCCTTCGTGCGTGACGTCCAGCTGACATTGAACAATGAAAAATGACGTCATTTTAATCTTTAACAAAGGATATGACGTTATTTAATTCTACAATCACGAAGTAGAAAAAAAAATATACGTGAGAACCTCAATGATTCTCATAGACGAACAAAGAAAGAGAAAAAAAAAAGATTAATCTGGACGAACAAGACGAGTAGACGGATAACCAAAGAGAATAGAAAAGACACACGCACGCATACACACCGATACATACACACATTCATATATACAGAAAGGAAGAGAAAGAAGAAGAATTGATGTACGTGGATATTGTTAGAGTGCTCTCTAACAATTACATTATTTAATATAAATAATTTTAACACGCTCGAATTTACAGTATATTATACATATATATGGATGTGCCCAGTTGTGTTGGTACTCCAAGATACAGAGTAGGAAATGATATTATTCTAGGAAGGAATATATTATACTCCTTCCTAGAATAATATCATTTCCTACTCTGTATCTTGGGGTACTAACACGACTGGGCACACCCATATATATTCTTCATGTCTAATTGTTGAATATAATATCTTCTTTTAAATATTCCACGAGTTCAGAAATATCATTGAAGTATTTTTTTAAAATAACATCAAGATTTTCGTCCTGGTCTTCGGAAAGAGATGATTGTTTATTTTCTACATCTTCCGATTCTGCAATTGAAATAGGCGAAAACATATTTGTATAAAGCTTTGGATCTTTATGCAAGATATATTCATCCATTTCAAAATCAAAATTAAGTTTTTCTTCTTTAATATCAGGTTTTTCTTCTTTAATATGCATCACATCATCCTTGATTTCAATCACATCGTTCTTAATTTCAATCACATCTTCCTTTTCTTCTTTCTTATCATTTGTTTGTAATAGATTGTATTGTCCACAATGAACACATGGAATATTGAATTGATTATTTTGTTGATGAGCAACAGGAAATTGAAGGTTTATTGTTGACATGGGTAATATAATGGATATTGATCCATTCATCTATAATTAAAGATATGTCTTAATGAATAAAAAATATTTTGATGGTAATACTTGTTGATTATTGCTGATTGTAATAGTTGTCGTCATTGTAACAATTAAATTTTATGAGTAATATAGGTGTGTTGTTTGCTAATATCTAGAAATAGAGATGAACAGTCTATTATAGATAAAGTATATAATGGTCGAAGCTTACAAAGCATAACTTTCATTTCTGACAAGAAAACGATGATCTTACTTTCTTTGTGGAAAATATCTTTTTCTTATACTTTCTCTTTTAATCATTTGTAATTTTAGAAACACACTTGTCAAGGAGAAATTGAAAAAGCATTAATAGCTCATTATAATCAACATGAATGACAGCGTCAAAAATTTGATCCAATTCAGTTGTTTCCTTATACTCTTTGACTAAAAAAACCAATCAATCTGAATCTTACAAGAGAGAGAGAGAGAGAGAGAGAGAGAGAGAGAGAGAGAGAGAATATAAAGTATTTATACGCGCAACTATTAAAGAATAACACATGATAATCATGTTTAAAAACAATGTTGTTTTTTGAAGAAGAGTACTGAACTAGTTAATCGATGAGAACATCACCTATTCATCGTTTCCATTGACACCAAAAGTGAAAATAAATCAATTATTGTCTACTACAACGCTATGACAAAACATTTGCAATAACGAGAGCATGACACTTTATTCATACATGAAAGAATGATTTACAAAAAACAACAACGGCTAATTAACAGTACAACTAAGAAGAATAACTTGAAGAGTTAATATTGACAAACAATAATGATTATTAATTTAATAAAACAAGAAATAATATTTTCTATATTTCTACATATACATACAAATTGTACATAAAAAAACCCTTCTAACCAAAAAAAACATCTAAAAGTTTTTGTATGCAGTAATCGTTTTTAACTAAAAAGTGGCTATTCATCCGCCACCACATGTTCAACTTTGCTATTCGTTCATGTACTATCATAGAAACAAACAGGACTATAATTTAGAAGCAGTCATAAAAAATGAAGAAAACATACTCTCATATATTTTTATATTTTGAGCCATTATTTGTTCAGAAAGACGTCGAATGAATGTTTTGAAAAATTTCTATGTGAATAGATATAGAGTTTACCATTCATATAAAAACTACTTTCTTACCACATGATAAAAATTATCAAGACGATTTCTAAATGCATAGCGACAGATATCAATAATCTGTTGTGGTGGAAATGGTCGAAATGTAGATTCTGAATTAATATGATTAGATGGATAATATCTAACAAGTGATATTTCTTTTATTGATTTTGCTGCTCTTCGAGCAGCATATGTTTCTTCCTCTTTTCGAAAGAAAAGGTAGAAAATTGCTTTCCCATTCTTTGATGGAACACGACGATACTTATAATATTTCAATTGTTGATGGAATTTACCGCTCATATCATTATTCGTTATTTCAACATCAGTGCGATTGTTGAGAACTAATCTATATTCCATACTTTAATGTACTGAAATCAAAGTTGAATGTGATAATGAATTTAAAATTAGCTGAAAATTTGAAAATTACAACTTGAACAATAATCACATAAAAATATTGGAGAAAAAAACGCGAATTTTATTAATAGAAAACAATCGTTCGAGTTTGATTCTTTCTTTCTTGGTAGGAAAAAATAATCTATATATGACCCTCTCCAGTAAAGAGAATTGATTGCGTGCGCAATTGGTTGCGCTTTTTTTAACCCTTTCAATACTGACATTTTCTTGCGTTCTGCACGAGCAAGAAAAAAAGTTAATTTAATCTTTCTCTCTTGCGTTCGGCTGTCACAACCATATGTGTTCGAAATTCAGATTCATTATTCATAGCCATACGAATTCATTTTCCTTTGAACATGTCATATGATATTCGTCGTCTAAGAAGACGACAGAACGCAAAATATTTCTTTTCGTTCTATATCTCATCTACGAGATGTGATGCGGTAACGAAAGAGTTAATGACTCTTTTTAACAGTCGATCTGATTGAAGTGAAAACTAAACGTTTTAGATTATGATTAATATGAGCATCAGAATATACTCTTATAAAAGCTATATAAGAGATAGGCATGAATCTAAAGAAACTCGAGAAAAAAAATCACGTTTTATTCAATTTTCTTCTACTTTAACGAAAAATGCATTATACCTCAACTTTTATTTATACAATTTAACATAAGACATATTCTTTTGGTATTATCGAAAAAAGCTCTCATTTACTTGAGTAAGGTGAAACGAGATGTGCTGAGGCACTCTCGTTGCCGAATATTATGTATAAATAAACAATGTGATCAGAATTTCTCTATAGTTTTATAATTTTTGGATAAGTCTCATCACGCTGAGATTCTGCTATATATGTAATAAAAAAACCATTACATCTTTTGTTAACAGAAATGAATATCTGCTCTCATCTTATTTCGATATATGGCATTAATTCACTGTTGACTCACAGCTACGCCTAAGAAATGATTATCAGATAAGAAAAAAAATAAAAGAATAAAGAGATTGTAGAAAAAGTACCTGTTTGTCTTCATACATAAAAGAAAAAGAAGTATTTGATGAAACAGTGCCAAAAAGGCTCGGTGTCCACAACGGATCGGTTTGCATATTATTTAGGACTAGACTTACGTAGAATTAAGAATGTATGTTACTTACTAGAAATTGCAAATATGATCAGTAAGTAAGATCTTGAATAAAAAAACGAAGTAATATAACGTCAACTGATACGAGATTAGTTTGCCGAACGAAATGTCGAATACTGCTGTAATCGGCCTCTATTTATAGTCGAACATAAGCTTATCACTATTGATTTTTCTCAACTGCTATTGGATGATCGCTACTCTTCGCTAGCTTTTTAACCAATCATTGATGGCTTCGGAATTTTTTTTCTCTCTCTCTTTATTTATAGTTGGTGAGTAAATATGTTGAAGATACTTTATCTAATTAAATATTTTTGACGTTTAGATCAACTATAAATCAAGTTTTATGATATGTTCTATTTGACATAATTTATTATTTATTTTTGATGTTTAAATTCAACTAGAAATCGAATTTCCTGATAAGTTCTATTTGACATAATCTATTGTTTGTTTCTTATGTTTACATTCAACTTGAAATCGAATTTCCTCGTAAGTTCTATTTAACGTAATAAATCAAATATCTTTTATGTTTAGATTTAACCATCAATCAAGTTTTATGATGCGTTTTATATAAATCAATCAATTACTTGATTGATTGATTTAGATTTGTGCAAATGCTTCGCTCAATCTTTGATTCGAAAACTGACACATCGATTCTTAGTGTAATCAGCGATGGCTAGTTGAAACTGCGATTGAATCATTCACTACAGTACAAAGTGTCATTATTATCACGTTTCGTAAGATTTGGAAACATTTTATTCGGTGTTTGAGTCTTGAGTGTAAGAAGCACTTGTAAGAACTTGATGAGTTCAGAGACCCTTGGTCAGAAACCGTTAGAATTTCCGAGAGTATCTTTTTCAGAGTGTAGAATAACCCCATGCCAAATGCTCGACTGTCTTGTCTTTTGATTTCGATGACGTAAGTCAACAAAATCTCTACTTGTTTAGAAACATTTTCAAAAAAAAGAATTAATCAATAAGAACAAATCGGGTCCTTCTTTCAATCTCTCTCTCGTCTTTTCGAACGTTAAACGTTGCGCTATCTGATAGAAACAGTTCCATATCAACCACTTGAAAAAAGTATTTGTCGTGCAGATTTGGACAAAACTACATCGTTCGAAAGAGCTTGAACAATTGAATATTTGGTGAAATTTTCATAAATAAGTATGCTCAATCTCGAGCAAAAATTTATTAAAAAAAATTCTGCAGCAACAACCATGACCATATTTTTTTTTATCTCTCTTTTTTCAATGCACATGCGCATACATACATATATGTGTGTATGCGCATGTGCATTGAAAAAACAAGAGAGATAAAAAAAAAGTAATTGTATTTTTGATCACGAAAAAAAGATACTTTTGATCATCAAATTATTTAGAATACATCTCATATTTTTATTTCTCAACAAAATAAAATACAATGTAAACTTTAAAGTATTTATATATATGAGAAGCAGCAATAGAAAAGGTATGAGGAAATGAAGTTTATTGTCAATCATTTGAAGTTAAGTATTAAATATTTTGATTATCAGCCATTGGAATTTATAATTATTATGTCATAGATCAATGTCCGACCCGAGTCGGATTACGGAAAAATTTTTGGATTGGAGGGTGAATCTCCAGTCTGAACATTTTGCATATACAAAAGGCATTTTAAATGTTTATTTTTGTTCATTAAAAAGTTCTATCACATAATCGTGTTGTCTCAACTGCGACTTATCAATGACGGAAACAGGTCCAGGATATATCCTTCGTTTCCAACTATGAAATGAAAGGAAGAAAAAAGGATTGAGAAAAATAGTCGAGAGCAGAGTCCGACTCGAGTCGAACCGAGTCATAAAATTTGACCGATCCCAAGTCGAATAATACGACACGTAAATGAAAGCAATTTACACATTGTAACTACGCTGTATTTACGTCAAATCAATAAAACGTCTAAACTCCATAATTAGCTGCCATGTAAACGTAGATAATCAATAGATGTCCTTGAATTCTATTTAACGCCGCCAAGCTTTCATGACTTAATGTTTTACGAGAGGAGAGCGTATCATGTACCAGGTTTATGACAAAATATGATATGTAGCGGGTCCATATTTGCTCATTTACTGCCATAAAGACACCATAACAAAGTTCCAGGGACGTTGGGCACTGGAATTTATACATTGCATAAATTAGTCAAAAGTTTAAGTAAAAAAGGACATAAAAGAACAATTTAAAAAGTCGTGTGCTAAATTTTATCAGCTATTTTGAACCGTATTTCTCTTTCAAACCTTTCTGAGTACTTCGGCATGTAGTGTTTCTCATTCTTTATGGATCATCTATCTTAGCATTGATTCATATTAATTCAAAGTCCAGAAAAAATAGTTCAAGGAATATTCATTAATAGTATTAAATAGTTTTCATAATAAAAACTATCTTCAAATGATTTTTTAAGACTAAGTACTACGTTTGTTTGTTATGTTCTTTTCACTTATTCTCACCCATAATCATTGGAATAACTAAACAAACATCATCAACAACTCCACTACCAACCATTGAAACAATAATTGATGTAACAGTAGATGAACCTTGTAGAATAGTTGTTATAATAATTCCAAACATTAGACTAATAATAGGATTTTTCAAAAATATTCGACTACGAAATATTTGTCCAAATATTGAACGACTTAATAATATAAATGCTGATGTCATTAAATCAAGTGTTATAGTAAATAGATATAATGAAAAAATGAAAACTAAAATTCTTATTAAAATATTTAATAAATAAAGAAATTTTTCTCGTTTTGATATTATTTTCCATGGTATTCGACCAGTTTGTTCATAACGATGAGTAACAAATATCATTTGCATTTATCTTTTCTGTATGCCTGTGTGTGTTTGTATAAATAATCAACAAAAAAAAAATCAAAAAGAAAAAAGATATTTTCTATATGGTAAATGTCAAAAAAGAAATAATTCTGACAGTAATTATCACATAACGATATATGACATTTTCATCATCGTTTGCTTCAAGAGATATTCTATAAATAGCCTTGAGTTAGAAATAAATATATTACTTAAGTTGTTCATTCGTTTGTACGTTCATGAGCGAAATCAATATCATAACATTTTTCTTTAGAGTAAGAAACAAACGAAAATCTATATATAAAATCCTTTAAGAAGGTTCTTTTTTAATTAATTAACTGATTTGCTAATGTTGTTTGAGTAATGTGTAAATTATTTTGAAGTGATTAAAAATATTTTTCAATATGAAATAGATAAATTTCTGTTGTATTTATTTCTTTTTCTATTTCACTTC
>CAJNOL010003597.1:0-18477 GCA_905250125.1 Rotaria sordida
ACACACTCCATACACACTCCACACGCACACCCACACCCATACCCACACCCACCTGTTGCCAAATATCTGGATATAGTTGTTCAACTGTCGTTCTCATTACTAAGGATTGCTATATGAACAAAACATATTATACGACATAAATGATCAGTGGATTACCTATAACATCAATTAATCGAATGTAAATCGTGTTTTTTGAATCGTTAATATTTCATTTGTTGTTTGAACCTTTCACGAAACAATAGTAATAACTGATCAATTAAAAGAGTACAATAAAAAATGGTAAAGTCATATAAAAACAAATTACAGTATCAAGGTAAATATATTATATTGTCTTATATTTGATAGCTGGTGGAAAAGTGCTGCATTCATTTGCTTTTCATCCCTGTACTATGTACGAATATCCTAGACTTTTGGATTTTTGTGTTAAAAAGAGCAAGATATCTACCATAAAGCTATGTAAAAATCTTTGTTTCCAAATCGTTACCAACGATTATAAGGCTTTAAGGACAAGTTGTATTAGAAAAGTGCCTTTCAACTTAACTAAAAATTGAGGGTAAAAGTGCACTATTTTGCTTTTTTTTCATTTGACTTTTGATATTTTGAGGTACATTATATAGGAGACTAATGAAAGCGATGTGTACTTTCTAACCGCACCAAAATATTCTAGTTACAAGATCGTTGGCTTCAGAGAGAACAATTTTATATAAAGCTTGATCTTTCGTTGACAAATTTCAATGAAACTTTTCTTTTTCATAACGTCTAACAAACATTCTGTATTCTGTTTCATATAATGTGAATTTTTAGAGGACTTCATAAGCTTTAATTGCGTATGAGAAAGGTGGTATCTACTATCTTCAGCATTGAAAGAAACCTTATTTTTCGAAATCATTCATTAATAGTAAAAATTTTCCATCCGCAAACGATATTAGAAAGACATTGATTTCGAAGTCAACCGGTCGTATCATAATTTTATTTTGTCTTGTTTATAATGCTCGGTCGCAGTACTATAAAATCCGTTTAAAGCCAGAAAATAAGACCAACTTTCTGGGTGGACGAATTTTTTCTTCCAAATTCCAGAAATTGCAAAGTACTTTTTCGCTACAATTTGTTCTTAAAGCCTTATAATCTTTGATAACTGTTTGGCAACAAATATTTTTGCATAGGTTTGCAGTAGACACCTTGCTCTTCCCAACAAAAACAGATGCAAGAGCCTAGAATATTCGCACACGGCACAAGAATGAAAAGCAAATTAATGCAGAACTTTTGCATCACCCGTTACTTAATTAATAATTAGTCTATTTATTAAACAAATGAGAAATATATACTATGGAATCTAAACACGAGACGAACATAAAGGAACAGAAAAATATTCGATCATAAAGCAATGGCTACTTGATGAATACTTATTGCGATTAACAATTTTCTGTGTATTTGACTAACTAGTAATTAGATCATTGTTGTTTTGAATGAAATTTCTATCGCTTTCACTATTTACGTGAAAATGAATGAGTTGTGTAATGAATTTTTCATATTTGTTTTCCAGATATAAATCAATTCTTTCTTTCAAAAGATATTCATATCTTTTCTGTTAACAAGTATTCGTTTTTTTCATCTCCAAATGTTAGTTTCACAGAAACGAGATTAATTAGTATCATGTTGTGTTGTCTCAGTGTCTTTATTTAAGACAGATGTGAAAGAATCAATTGTCCTTGATTTTTCTTACATACTGAGAAAAAATTGATTGAAACTAACTTCCGTAACCAGAAAAAACGATAAAAACTGTCATATGAAAAGAATTTGATATCAATTCGCTATTCCAAAAATAAAAATAAATTCAACCAACTTTAGACAATTTTTATCAAATTTTCTTCTTCAAGTAATTCGTTTTTATTATAAAAGTAAAAAGATAAAATCATTGTTGAAGATATTTTAATCGATTTCCCATGTAAAAATATCAAATAAACAAATTTTATTTAAAAAAATACGGGCAATAAACGTCAGTTGAAATCAGTTCGTTCTTATAGATCGGCAACATACTTCATGAATCCTTTATGAAGAGAATCATTTGATGACATAATTTACTTGATTCGATTTGGTTTAGTTTGATTTGACAAGGTCGATCATCGATTTTACTGTTTTGCTCCTCAGTAACAAAATGAGGTATCAAGTTCTCGTTTCTTTGCCTATTTAAGTGATACTGCGCAAACATTAGATCTAATTTAATCAACCTCTTTGTGAGATATAGAAAGAAGTGACATCTATACAAGAACAAATGAATAGGTTAAGATATGCTACATAAACAAATGTGTGTATATATAGCCTATCCAGAGACTGTTTCACATATTATGATGAAATATATATGACAAGATTTGTTAGTTGAATTAAGAAATATTTTTTAAAATAGATTTTGTATTCAAGTTAAGGAAATATTCAGCACACATTATGTATTATTTTGCATTGACAAATCTTTGATTATTATTTTTACAAACCTGACAACTCAAAAATGAATAAAAGTATTTTTAGAGATTGAAAACTATTGAAAATATTTTGAAAAATAACTTTCAGTATGTTTGTTAGATTGAAGAAATATTGTTTAATTTGATTTCAAAAGGAATCAATACGCTTTAAAAAAAAAGAAAATTGATTCTTGAAGTTTTCATCAACATACAACTTTTTTTTTCTGAATCATTTACTTCTTTTTTTTATCCTATTGTTTTGTTTGAATAAAAAATTACAAGATTCCATCAGTCATTTTCAAGAAATTGAATAAAAAAGCTTTAAGTTCGGATGATTTAATATCGACTAAATCATCATTTGATTTGAACAATAATCAACAAATAAACTCCATCAACTATTTTTCTTTATATAAAATATTTGCCCCTTTCTAATAGGTTGATTCAAAAGCAATTCAATAGAAACATATGTAGTTATTAATATGCACAAAAGTGAGGTCTTCATTAAATGTTGTATGTTAGAAATTAACCTGCTAACCTTGATGATTTAAAAAATTTGGCTATGAAACATTTTCAAATGTGAATCGACAAAAGACAGAATTCTTCTTCTTATTGAAAATGAAGCTTCATTGCACAGAGTATTTAGTAAGCATTAAATATCAAAATTATTATTTCTTTCAAGTTCAATATTAACAAAAACTCAGTCAGAAGACGAAAATGATCCTTTTGTTATGATTTCTCTTTTATCAAGCACATGAGAAAAGTTAGAAAAATTTTTCAAGAGAACAAACATAGAGTATGAAAATATTCTTAAACAAAACTATAAGATCTTCCAGCACGAGCTGTATTCACAATTTCATGAATAATAAAGTAAAACGTTTTATCAGTTGTGTCCGCAGCATGAAAGGCTTTTGTCTTAGATAAACATTGTTAATTTTTTTTTTGAGTAGTTCTCTACTGTTTATGCCTCACTGATATCATTTTAAATCATATTGGACTTCATTATACACTGATTACTGATCGTATGCTTATTTTGTCTGATGACTCTTCCGCTCTTCCTGCAAAGTGCTATCAATAAAACTCTATTGAAAATTCTAAGATACAAGAGACATTAAGACATCAGTTCCCTGGAATAAAAAGATTAAGTTTTAGATTTTTGTATAACTACTCATTTTCGGTTTCCATTGAGCTTAAAGCGAAAGATCATAATATTCAAATATTCGAACAGCCTTTTTAAGCTGAGAGCCATCGCGCCAATTTATTCCATTTTTTTCTTTCTTGATATATTTAATTCATTTTGAGACCACCCAGAGAATAATTTTTTTTCGCGAGCAAAATTCACTTGGTTTAATACACTTTTGCGCTTCTGTTAATATTCACAATGAGTGACGGTTAAAAGAGAACGAAAGAAATACAACAATCTATTTTAATAGCAGATATGCCTAAAACAAACACATCAAGAGTGAAGACAGATAAAGTTCGTTCTTTTCAACATCATACATATTTCAAAGATGTTGAAGTGAAAGAGACGATAATTGTCTTGAGACAGAGATGTGAATGTGCTATGTAAAATATTCAAATTGGAAAACCCATCTTATTCTCGACATATAGAAATAAACAATACTACAAATGTCTCATATCCATAATTTTTTTGAAAACTTCATTTGATGTTCATTTAAACGTAGAATTGATCGAAATTAATAAAAACAAAAGGTTTAAATGATAAATTTGTAATAAGTCTCATAAAAGAATTTTTTGTTTTCTTTTTTGTTAAGGCATTCCAAAAAAAATTTACGAGTTGTTTGAAGGAATCCTAGCCTTTAAAATCATGAATATGATAAACACTAATAACATAGGTGTAAAAAGCCTTTACACAACTCGTTTATCTAATTCTCAATCATTGATAGATTAATAAAACTAATCAAAAGCAATGTACTAGAAATAAGCATTTCATGCTCGTTCTAAATATATGTTCAATTGTTTTTGGCTTACGGTTCGTTTATTGGAAGCAGATCTCTGAAAGAATAAAGCCGACGTCTGTATATAGAAATATTCATGCAATTCATGTTTTATTTTTCTTTAATTGAAATTATTTTAAACCGAGTTATGAATTTTTTATGCATCAATATGTAGGGGCAAACTTGTTATACAAAAAGCCCAATTCACTTCTTGTTTTACATGTTTTTATGGAACTAAATCTATAGGAATTCTACTGCTAAAATTCAAAAACAACATTGTTTTGAAATTTGCATTTCACATGTAGACAAGTTCTTTAAAGAATGTTAATAGCTTTTGACTTTTCGAGTTTTATCTCATTATAATTCATGATTCTGTAGAAATTTAAATTCTCTACAATAACAGACAGTTAAAACTAGTTCAAAATATCCGTAAGGCAGATTTATAACGCAAAAAGAACATATACTTTACTGGATGAAACCACTCTTTCTCATTATTCAAATATTTGCTTATATTTGAAAATAATTGAGAGATCTTAACCAAAGTACTCATCCTCTTCTTCGATTATAAACAAAAATTATTCAAAAATTTGTTTTAGTTTATGTTTGAGAATTTTTTATAAAAATTGGGTAAAATCCGTTGATATGACAATCAATTAAAATTCAATCTTTTTTTTTATTTTCTAAATTTGTTTTTGACATATATTTTCAAGGGAGATTAATTCAGCTATCAAAAATAAATATTTTTAAAAATTATTTGAAAATAAAAACCAGACTGAAGTTTTTTTCTGACATTATGTGAATAAAGATAAGGAAAAGCAATTTTCTTGATATGGTTGTTTTATTTTACTTTATATCTCGAAGATATTTGGTATGACTTTATGCGAGCTTGAGTAGTTCATTATAGCTTCTAATAGTTTCAGAGTAGACACTGATTGCTATCTATCCATTAGGGGTGTTTTTTTACAAAGTATAAAACTATATATTGATAAACTTTTGCATTGTAGAATAATTGAATTGCCCTACAGAGTGATATATAAATGTAAAATGAAATAAAATTATGTGATTTTTTTTCCACCAGACCATAATCTAAAGTATAAAATTTATTAAATTGATGAAGCTACAAGAATATTTTAAGTTTCTAATAAAAAAATGTGAAATTTAAAATTCCATGGTTATTTTCTTCTAAATCATCTCCAAAATTATTAATTATTAATATTTATGGCTGATTATGACTGTTTTCAAAACGATTATAGCAAAAGAAAACAGTATCTTTCAAAAGAAATCAATCCACACTAATTTTTATGATAAAATAAATTCCTTTTTAAAGTATAATAGATTTCTTTGATGGATGATCGCACTACAGGGTATACATAAAGTAGTTAGAAAATCATATTTTCAATATTTTCATAATTCATCCACTTGGATCTTATACAAAATATAGACATATCGATCGACTTTCATTTAAACAGAAAAACAATATCACTACAAAAGACATTCCTGTCTCTTTATTTTAATTCATTATTTTGATAACAATTAATTTTAATTGACTTGTCTCAGAATCAATTAAAATGAATAATCTCAGGTACGAAAGTCGGTTCATATTGAAATTGTGAATGATTGTTGAAATTGCTTGTGACACAAAGGATTCCATATAAAAAAAAAATTAATTTTATCTTTATTTCACTTTTTCAAGAGTTTGCGTTACGACCTTGTGTATAGATGTCGACCTCTCGTTATATTTTTCTCTTTTGAAAAATAATCGAAAATAAATAAATAGCACTTTTTTATTTTACAAAAATGATCTCTGGTGCAATAATTAAATTCCAAACGAATAATTTATATCCATATACCCACAATAATTGGCAAAGATCCTCAAATGTTTATTGGAGTTTTATTCTATTTACTTATTTGTATAATAGAACATGCAGTTCCAAATAAAACTAAGATGAATTACGATTAATAAACTTCGACATACGGCAAATTTCAGATTGAATTTTATATCTTTCTGTTTCATCAAACAAAAAGTACAATGATAAACTCCTGGTTATAACTATTATTTCAATCTAATTAAAAAATGTTTGATGAAATTTTTTTCTAATTATTCCATTTTATTATTGAACTATTAAAATGTTCAAGTGGCATTTTCATAACATATCCTTAGCTTTCTTTTCTGACTCGTGTTTCGTTTCTGAATTTGCTTTAAATTAAAAAAAAGTTTTTTCTCTAATATAAGTGGATCATTTAGTAAAAATGACGTTTTAGCGTAATTAAATATCTGGGAAGAAAATAAAAGAAAACAAAATCATAAACATATGTACTTATTGATATATAAAAATCTTGTTTGATGATATTTATTGAAATATATCAAAACAGAAACAAAGTTTTTGGAATATTTTAATAATCATATTCTGTCCAATGTATTTATTAACCGTTTTAGATAAAGATAAAGGATAATGAAACTGTCCCTAAGATGCAAGATTTGTTGCTTTTAGATAAAAATAACCTTCGTCAAACATGTATCAACATTCTTTGTTCTGTTTTTCTCTTTTCATCCAACCTCTTTTTTCCTATCATATATTATTACTTTGTCGTAAATTATTCTCAATATCATATTAGCCATTTTATAATCTTCTTTTTCTTAGACATCAGTTATTTCTCAAAATCTATATATGAAAAAGTGAAGATTGACACAACAAAAGATGTTTGAATAATATATGACTCTTTGGTGTGACTGATTCGATACGTTTTACTGCTTTAAACATAGAACACTTGGAAATAAGACATCGAGTTAAACGTCGATATACGTTGGAATAAAACTTCTTCGATGTTCCATGAATTTGTCTGGAGAATGTAACACATATAAGCTGATTATACTATTATGTCGGCATGAAATTATATGGTCGTATTGAAAAATAAACTTATAAATAAACAAGATCCGGTATATAGAACTGAAAGTTTATGACATTGAACATAAACCTTACCAGGATCACTCTATCTAAGCCAGTAAAATCTGCTATTTCTCACATGACACCAATTGAATTGTATAGATGATGGTAGAAAAAACAATCGTTGGTTTTATGTAGTCATGTAATTAGCAAAAAGTTCTAAAGTTGACATATAAACTATACACCAATTGCGCATTCCATACATTGATAGCCCAAACACTTGAGACTGTAAATAGAAAATTTACTAAGTATGGTATCCTAATCATTTAGCGATATCCAATGCGAAATATTCATTAACCATTCTTTACGCAACAAACTCAGTTAATCGACTACTACCAGTTACCATCTCTAATCTGAAATTAATTTCAATAATAATAATGTTATATCGATAACGATTAGCAATACATATGTAACTACGTTCAATACAAAAAATCACGATTATATGAAAAATTAAGTACTACAACAGTACAATTTCACACTACGAAAAACGAAGTTTTGTTTACAGATCATTGTGTATTTTATCGAACCATAATAATAATTATTGAGGATTTTTCTTCTCGAATTCGATTGTATGCGCAAGTAATTCCTCATCTGATATTTCAGGTATTATTTGAACGTTTGTACGAGCACTACTAGCCATCATCGTTGCACAAACAAATTTTGGTTGATCAAAAGATTTTGGAACAATACTTGAAGCTTGTTTTTCGTGTGCGTGATGGTCAACCATAACCTTTTTTGCTTCAGCTCCAAGTTCATCAGATGCAGCTCTTTTTGCTACACGTTTAACTGTTGTTGAATTTATCTGCCGTTTCATTGGTAGAAGTATTAGTTTATTAGATAATGCGTTCTTACCTTATTGTCTGCTGTAATTGTTGATAGTTCCGAGAAAATATTCATGTTTGATGTTGAATCTATCGTGCAAAAGAGATAAGATAATATAGTTTTGGAAAATTAATCTACTACAATGCATACTTGAGGATTGAGACATGTTCAGAATAAGTTGAGTGATAAGCGTACGTGTATGTATTATAGAAATCTACAATAAACACATAGTGTTACTTAATTCTAATAATAACTTAGATTATAAGAATATATTTATTTTATTATATAGATTTTGGTGTGATTTATTGTTAATTATACAATTAATGAGAATTTTAGTGATAAATCAAAATAAAAAAAATTGAATGATATTATTAAATCTGATTTAGTGTTATATAGATATCGATGAATTTTACAATACAAACATAATCATGATTCAACCCTTTCCAGCTGGCTACCAAAAAACAGGTAGCAAAAAAGCCTTTTCGTGCATTTTTGTTGCTCCTAGACTATGGAGATAGGAAAAGTTTATTTTTCGGAACCAATAAGTGCTTCGGCATCTAATGGCTTTATGTATCCATTTAGATACATCCCCATTTTTTATTGTTCGGATTTTTTGAATAATCCGTCTTAGTAATGCAAAAAACAATAGGTCTATGAAGGAAAATTCGTAACTAATTGTATCACAGCTAGATTATTTAGGGACACGAGAAGAGGATTATTTCTATGCGGATGCTACTTTCGGGCATTGTGGGGAGAATCGGTCATTTTCTTAATGAATGTTTTTTTCCTTCTCCTAAATGCATGAATGTGTGTTGAAATGTGTTAACTTAATTATCAAATTGTCAAAAAATTTGATATCATCACTATAAGTCAGTTCTTCGTAAAATGTTGGCTTGATGTGTCCAAATGGATACATCTGGCCGGAAAGTGTTAAGTATGTAAGAAAGATTATCTGAAAATGATTCGATCTTTTCTGGTTGTATTTCTATGGCTAAATGATGGTATTTTTATAAAAATTAGCAATAAAAAACCATTATGTGACACAGAAAACTTAATGGATATTAAAACCTATATTTTACAAGTTTTATTTATATTGCAACAGTTGCGGACAGACCATAGACATGAATTTCTCTTGAAGTTGAAAAGTGTCAATGTTATGTACGAATGGTCCACGAAATTCTTTTGTAGCAATTTGAATTTTACCATCCTCATCAATATATTGTTGATATTCAACACGATAAAACGGAATCTCATCCTGTGCCATCAATGAATCGAAATCACCATCGAAATCGATAGGTTCTAAAAAGTCGAATCCCCTGTTACAATATTTTGCTATACGTGTGCACACGTGCTTTGGAGTTCGAGCATGCAGATTGTAGACAATAAATGATTTTGTTGCAAGACCTTCTAAGAATGGAAATGTTGAAACGATTTTATCTCCTGAAAATCTCATATATGAAATTTGTAACCGAAAATTCATTGAAAGATATAGAAAATTACCGGTAAATGCTACTTGACAAATATCCATGTCAAAATTGTGAAGAATATGCGAAAGTGGATTTTTAGAGCTTCCGACAGATGCCCAAGAGAAGTTCAGTCGAACATTACAGGGTAGAAATATATTGTAGGACGGTGCCCCTGCAATTTTTTCTATATTTATCTGATTCGTTAAGTTTGGCCAAATCGTGTTATTGAGGAGCCTATTAATGGTAGTCTGTACTGTTTTCTCAAAATCCAATATATCATCAGCGTAATAGATCAAGTTAACATCTTGTTCTTTGGTGTCGATAAATGGTGATAAACATAATGCATTGAGAACACAGCCTCCAACAATGGCGAATTTTGAGAAATCAATTGCTTCTAGCCATGCAGCTGATGAAAAACGAGTCGCAAGATTCTGTTTAAACTCGTCCATGGTACGTACAAATAACAAATCCGAGTGATGATTTCGTTTTTTTTTCATATTAAAATGCGTACTAACTAAATTAATCGAATATATTCATTTTTACATGTGATACTTTTCATTTTATATGAATACCTTTAAACAAATTTTTCTCATGATCATTCAACATACGTTCCACGCCGATTGTATTACCGTACCACTCATAATCAAGCAGTCCGAAATCTGCGTTGTACCAGACAGTATTAAACGGTAAAAGTCGAGAATAGCATTTAAAAAGGGAAGTCTTATAGACCACACACAATTTCGAAAAACCTTCAACACTAAAGCATGGATGAATATATAAACGTTCAGACGGTTGAGTAAAAGAAGAATAACGTGTCGAGACTACAATAAGTCGTTCATCATCAATTTCGGATTCGCCCGTAAAATTTTCGAATATAGCACGTGGCAGCAAAATCTTCTGATGGTCACGGAATACTTTGATCAATTCAATAAAATGATAATCTAATGTTTTTGCAATTGATCCGAATTGTTCATTACTATTTACTGCTTCCATAAAATTGGTCGCATCTATTCCATCAAGAAATTTTAATAGATGACATCCAACAACTTCATTTAATTCAACGACTGTGTTTTTCGACATAATTAGTCAATACTTAATCGCTATTAAAGCTTGAATCAATGATATATCTGAAAATGTCTGAAAACATATCGTTGTTACCCAACTAATCGATAATGATGCACTTCTCTAATCAATAATTATCGTCCTTCGTTCTGTTTCTCTTTCGCTTTCATATACTGCGTTTCATTCTTGCTTTTTCACTTTACCGCTTCTTTTGTAATGGTCATCTTTTCTTTTCTTTTCTTTTCTTTTCATTCGCACAGAAAATGAATCATAGTCGAACAAGTCAGCCTGTCAAACAATTGAACATAGCTCGTATTATATGAACTTTTTTTCAATGACGATAGACAGCAGATTATGTTGGAAAAAAAAGAAATAAAAAACCAGCCTCAAAAACAGTTAGCATTACCAACCTAAGAAAAAAGTATAAGTTTTTGATAACAAACTTCTATTACCGAACCATAACTTTCCACTTTTGTACTCGTTTGTGTCAGATAGATTTGAGGTCTCTCATCTAAATTTGGTAATACCGCAAATTATGCAATGTTCTGCTTTTGAAGAGTAACTAATTCAAATCATTTATTTTTTTCTTAAAACACATTCTCATGCACTACTATTACAGACCCCTCGTAACGTGTAGTCAAATCAATCAAGGTTCGTTTACCACGCTTAATTTTCCCCATAAAAAAATGTGTTATTTTATTTAAGAAAATTTGCCTTTATATACACAAGAGAAACATGAAGAAGGAGAGAAATAACAGAAAAGTAGAGAGAAGAGATGGATGATTTGGGCGCTCCTTCGTGCGTGACGTCCAGCTGACATTGAACAATGAAAAATGACGTCATTTTAATCTTTAACAAAGGATATGACGTTATTTAATTCTACAATCACGAAGTAGAAAAAAAAATATACGTGAGAACCTCAATGATTCTCA
Organism: Rotaria sordida; assembly: GCA_905250125.1. Lineage (NCBI taxonomy): Eukaryota > Metazoa > Rotifera > Eurotatoria > Philodinida > Philodinidae > Rotaria > Rotaria sordida. The sequence continues at coordinate 11,639 of CAJNOL010003597.1, forward strand.
TAGACGAACAAAGAAAGAGAAAAAAAAAAGATTAATCTGGACGAACAAGACGAGTAGACGGATAACCAAAGAGAATAGAAAAGACACACGCACGCATACACACCGATACATACACACATTCATATATACAGAAAGGAAGAGAAAGAAGAAGAATTGATGTACGTGGATATTGTTAGAGTGCTCTCTAACAATTACATTATTTAATATAAATAATTTTAACACGCTCGAATTTACAGTATATTATACATATATATGGATGTGCCCAGTTGTGTTGGTACTCCAAGATACAGAGTAGGAAATGATATTATTCTAGGAAGGAATATATTATACTCCTTCCTAGAATAATATCATTTCCTACTCTGTATCTTGGGGTACTAACACGACTGGGCACACCCATATATATTCTTCATGTCTAATTGTTGAATATAATATCTTCTTTTAAATATTCCACGAGTTCAGAAATATCATTGAAGTATTTTTTTAAAATAACATCAAGATTTTCGTCCTGGTCTTCGGAAAGAGATGATTGTTTATTTTCTACATCTTCCGATTCTGCAATTGAAATAGGCGAAAACATATTTGTATAAAGCTTTGGATCTTTATGCAAGATATATTCATCCATTTCAAAATCAAAATTAAGTTTTTCTTCTTTAATATCAGGTTTTTCTTCTTTAATATGCATCACATCATCCTTGATTTCAATCACATCGTTCTTAATTTCAATCACATCTTCCTTTTCTTCTTTCTTATCATTTGTTTGTAATAGATTGTATTGTCCACAATGAACACATGGAATATTGAATTGATTATTTTGTTGATGAGCAACAGGAAATTGAAGATTTATTGTTGACATGGGTAATATAATGGATATTGATCCATTCATCTATAATTAAAGATATGTCTTAATGAATAAAAAATATTTTGATGGTAATACTTGTTGGTTATTGCTGATTGTAATAGTTGTCGTCATTGTAACAATTAAATTTTATGAATAATATAGGTGTGTTGTTTGCTAATATCTAGAAATAGAGATGAACAGTCTATTATAGATAAAGTATATAATGGTCGAAGCTTACAAAGCATAACTTTCATTTCTGACAAGAAAACGATGATCTTACTTTCTTTGTGGAAAATATCTTTTTCTTATACTTTCTCTATTAATCATTTGTAATTTTAGAAACACACTTGTCAAGGAGAAATTGAAAAAGCATTAATAGCTCATTATAATCAACATGAATGACAGCGTCAAAAGTTTGATCCAATTCAGTTGTTTCCTTATACTCTTTGACTAAAAAAACCAATCAATCTGAATCTTACAAGAGAGAGAGAGAGAGAGAGAGAGAGAGAGAGAGAATATAAAGTATTTATACGCGCAACTATTAAAGAATAACACATGATAATCATGTTTAAAAACAATGTTGTTTTTTGAAGAAGAGTACTGAACTAGTTAATCGATGAGAACATCACGTATTCATCGTTTCCATTGACACCAAAAGTGAAAATAAATCAATTATTGTCTACTACAACGCTATGACAAAACATTTGCAATAACGAGAGCATGACACTTTATTCATACATGAAAGAATGATTTACAAAAAACAACAACGGCTAATTAACAGTACAACTAAGAAGAATAACTTGAGGAGTTAATATTGACAAACAATAATGATTATTAATTTAATAAAACAAGAAATAATATTTTCTATATTTCTACATATACATATAAATTGTACATAAAAAAACCCTTCTAACCAAAAAAAACATCTAAAAGTTTTTGTATACAGTAATCGTTTTTAACTAAAAAGTGGCTATTCATCCGCCACCACATGTTCAACTTTGCTATTCGCTCATGTACTATCATAGAAACAAACAGGACTATAATTTAGAAGCAGTCATTAAAAATGAAGAAAACATACTGTCATGTATTTTTATATTTTGAGCCATTATTTGTTCAGAAAGACGTCGAATGAATGTTTTGAAAAATTCCTGTGTGAATAGATATAGAGTTTACCATTCATATAAAGACTACTTTCATACCACATGATAAAAATTATCAAGACGATTTCTAAATGCATAGCGACAGATATCAATAATCTGTTGTGGTGGAAATGGTCGAAATGTAGATTCTGAATTAATATGATTAGATGGATAATATCTAACAAGTGATATTTCTTTTATTGATTTTGCTGCTCGAAGAGCAGCATATGTTTCTTCCTCTTTTCGAAAGAAAAGGTAGAAAATTGCTTTCCCATTCTTTGATGGAACACGACGATACTTATAATATTTCAATTGTTGATGGAATTTACCGCTCATATCATTGTTTGTTATTTCAAGATCAGTGCGATTATTGAGAACTAATCTATATTCCATACTTTAATGTACTGAAATCAAAGTTGAATGTGATAATGAATTTAAAATTAGCTGAAAATTTGAAATTTACGACTTGAACAATAATCACATAAAAATATTGGAGAAAAAAACGCGAATTTTATTAATAGAAAACAATCGTTCGAGTTTGATTCTTTCTTTCTTGGTAAGAAAAAATAATCTATATATGACCCTCTCCAGTAAAGAGAATTTATTGCGTGCGCAATTGATTGCGCTTTTTTAAACTCTTTCAATACCGACACTTTCTTGAGTTCTGCACGAGCAAGTAAAAAAGATAATTTAATCTTTTTCTCTTGCGCTCAGCTGTCACAATCATACGTGTTCGAAATCTAGATTCATTATTCATAGCCATACGAATTCATTTTCCTTTGAACATGTCATATGATATTCGTCGTCTAAGAAGATGACAGAACGCAAAATATTTTTTTTCGTTCTATATCTCATCTACGAGATGTGATGCGGTAAGGAAAGGGTTAATCACTCTTTTTAACAGTCGATCTGATTGAAGTGAAAACTAAACATTTTAGATTATGATTGATATGAGCATCAGAATATACTCTTATAAAAGCTATATAAGAGATAGGCATGAATATAAAGAAACTCGAGAAAAAAAATCACGTTTTATTCAGTTTTCTTCTACTTTAACGAAAAATGCATTATACCTCAACTTTTATTTATACAATTTAACATAAGACATATTCTTTTAGTTTTATCGAAAAAGGCTCTCATTTATTTGAGTAAGGTGAAACGATGTATGCTGAGACACTCTCCTTGCCAAATATTATGTATGAATAAACAATGTGATCAGAATTTCTCTATAATTTTATAATTTTTGGATAAGTCTCATCACGCTCAGATTCTGCTATATATGTAATAAAAAACCATTACATCTTTTGTTAACAGAGATGAATATCTGTTCTCATCTTATTTTGATATATGGCATTAATTCACTGTTGACTCACAGCTACGCCTAAGAAATGATTATCAGATAAGAAAAAAAAAAATAATAATAAAGAGATTGTAGAAAAATGACCTGATTGTCTTCATACATAAAAGAAAAAAAAGTGTTTGATGAAACAGTGCCAAAAAGGCTCGGTATCCACAACGGATCGGTTTGTATATTATTTAAGACTAGACTTACGTAGAATTAAGAATGTATGCTACTTACTAGAAATTGCAAATATGATCAGTAAGTAAGATCCTGAATAAAAAAACGAAGTAATATAACGTCAACTGATGCGAGATTAGTTTGCCGAACGAAATGTCGAATACTGCTGTAATCGGCCTCTATTTATAGTCGAACATGAGCTTATCACTATTGATTTTTCTCAACTGCTATTGGATGATCGCTAATTTTCGCTGGCTTTTTAACCAATCATTGATGAGTTCGGATTTTTTTTTCTCTCTCTCTTTATTTATAGTTGATGAGCAAATATGTTGAAAATACTTTATCTAATTAAATATTTTTGACGTTTAGATCAACTATAAATCAAGTTTTATGGTATGTTCTATTTGACATAATTTATTATTTATTTTTGATGTTTAGATTCAACTAGAAATCGAATTTCCTGATAAGTTCTATTTGACATAATCTATTGTTTGTTTCTTATGTTTACATTCAACTTGAAATCGAATTTCCTCGTAAGTTCTATTTAACGTAATAAATCAAATATCTTTTATGTTTAGATTTAACCATCAATCAAGTTTTATGATGCGTTTTATATAAATCAATCAATTACTTGATTGATTGATTTAGATTTGTGCAAATGCTTCGCTCAATCTTTGATTCGAAAACTGACACATCGATTCTTAGTGTAATCAACGGTGGCTAGTTGAAACTGCGATTGAATCATTCACTACAGTACAAAGTGTCATTATTATCACGTTTCGTAAGATTTGGAAACATTTTATTCGGTGTTTGAGTCTTGAGTGTAAGAAGCACTTGTAAGAACTTGATGAGTTCAGAGACCCTTGGTCAGAAACCGTTAGAATTTCCGAGAGTATCTTTTTCAGAGTGTAGAATAACCCCATGCCAAATGCTCGACTGTCTTGTCTTTTGATTTCGATGACGTAAGTCAACAAAATCTCTACTTGTTTAGAAACATTTTCAAAAAAAAAGAATTAATCAATAAGAACAAATCGGGTCCTTCTTTCAATCTCACCCTCGTCTTTTCGAACGTTAAACGTTGCGCTATCTGATAGAAACAGTTCCATATCAACCGGTTGAAAAAAGTATTTGTCGTGCAGATTTGGACAAAACTACATCGTTCGAAAGAGCTTGAACAATTGAATATTTGGTGAAATTTTCATAAATAAGTATGCTCAATCTCGAGCAAAAATTTATTAAAAAAAATTCTGCAGCAACAACCATGACCATATTTTTTTTTATCTCTCTTTTTTCAATGCACATGCGCATACATACATATTCGTGTGTATGCGCATGTGCATTGAAAAAACAAGAGAGATAAAAAAAAAAGTAATTGTATTTTTGATCACGAAAAAAAGATACTTTTGATCATCAAATTATTTAGAATACATCTCATATTTTTATTTCTCAACAAAATAAAATACAATGTAAACTTTAAAGTATTTATATATATGAGAAGCTGCAATAGAAAAGGTATGAGGAAATGAAGTTTATTGTCAATCATTTGAAGTTAAGTATTAAATATTTTGATTATCAGCCATTGGAATTTATAATTATTATGTCATAGATCAATGTCCGACCCGAGTCGGATTACGGAAAAATTTTTGGATTTGAGGGTGAATCTCCAGTCTGAACATTTTGCATATACAAAAGGCATTTTAAATGTTTATTTTTGTTCATTAAAAAGTTCTATCACATAATCGTGTTGTCTCAACTGCGACTTATCAATGACGGAAACAGATCCAGGATATATCCTTCGTTCCCAACTATGAAATGAAAGGAAGAAAAAAGGATTGAGAAAAATAGTCGAGAGCAGAGTCCGACTCGAGTCGAACCGAGTCATAAAATTTGACCGATCCCAAGTCGAATAATACGACACGTAAATGAAAGCAATTTACACATTGTAACTACGCTGTATTTACGTCAAATCAATAAAACGTCTAAACTCCATAATTAGCTGCCATGTAAACGTAGATAATCAATAGATGTCCTTGAATTCTATTTAACGCCGCCAAGCTTTCATGACTTAATGTTTTACGAGAGGAGAGCGTATCATGTACCAGGTTTACGACAAAATATGATATGTAGCGGGTCCATATTTGCTCATTTACTGCCATAAAGACACCATAACAAAGTTCCAGGGACGTTGGGCACTGGAATTTATACATTGCATAAATTAGTCAAAAGTTTAAGTAAAAAAGGACATAAAAGAACAATTTAAAAAGTCGTGTGCTAAATTTTATCAGCTATTTTGAACCGTATTTCTCTTTCAAACCTTTCTGAGTACTTCGGCATGTAGTGTTTCTCATTCTTTATGGATCATCTATGTTAGCATTGATTCATATTAATTCAAAGTCCAGAAAAAATAGTTCAAGGAATATTCATTAATAGTATTAAATAGTTTTCATAATAAAAACTATCTTCAAATGATTTTTTAAGACTAAGTACTACGTTTGTTTGTTATGTTCTTTTCACTTATTCTCACCCATAATCATTGGAATAACTAAACAAACATCATCAACAACTCCACTACCAACCATTGAAACAATAATTGATGTAACAGTAGATGAACCTTGATGAATAGTTGTTATAATAATTCCAAACATTAGACTAATAATAGGATTTTTCAAAAATATTCGACTACGAAATATTTGTCCAAATGTTGAACGACTTAATAAAATAAATGCTGATGTCATTAAATCAAGTGTTATAGTAAATAGATATAATGAAAAAGTGAAAACTAAAATTCTTATTAAAATATTTAATAAATAAAGAAATTTTTCTCGTTTTGATATTATTTTCCATGGTATTCGACCAGTTTGTTCATAACGATGAGTAACAAATATCATTTGCATTTATCTTTTCTGTATGCCTGTGTGTGTTTGTATAAATAATCAACAAAAAAAAAATCAAAAAGAAAAAAAGATATTTTCTATATGGTAAATGTCAAAAAAGAAATAATTCTGACAGTAATTATCACATAACGATATATGACATTTTCATCATCGTTTGCTTCAAGAGATATTCTATAAATAGCCTTGAGTTAGAAATAAATATATTACTTAAGTTGTTCATTCGTTTGTACGTTCATGAGCGAAATCAATATCATAACATTTTTCTTTAGAGTAAGAAACAAACGAAAATCTATATATAAAATTCTTTAAGAAGGTTCTTTTTTAATTAATTAACTGATTTGCTAATGTTGTTTGAGTAATGTGTAAATTATTTTGAAGTGATTAAAAATATTTTTCAATATGAAATAGATAAATTTCTGTTGTATTTATTTCTTTTTCTATTTCACTTC
>CAJNOL010003598.1:0-21237 GCA_905250125.1 Rotaria sordida
TTGAATAGTTGAATACTTGAATAGTTGAACTGATAGTTGAATACTTGAATTCAACTTTCAAGTTTGACACTACTGTTTATCTGCGGGAGGTTATCTATAGAGTTGACTGGGATATAGCTAATTCTGAGAGATGGCAGTGCCGATGATCGGTTCTGCAGCTAGATCCAAGATCTACAGGCAACTGAAAGCATTGGAACCGTTCAGAAAACGGCAATCGTATTCGCAGATTTATTCCAGATACCTGAATCGGCAGCTAGATCTGATTTCGGAATCCTGCTCCCGAAATTCCCTGGAAAGTCATCAGATTCTGCCGTTTCCCATCATACATCTCGTAGCAGGGCATATAAGTAAGAGCAGTATGCATGCGAATATTGCAACTGTCTACAGACAATATTTTTGAGGGAATCTATTGAACGTCACACATTTATTTCATAAGAAAACATTCATAATCTTCTGCTATTTAGAAATTCACAGACAAGTACATTTCTTATATAATTAATTTTCATCTGTATATGAAATTGACCGTAATCAGTATTCCAACTTTGTATGTTGTTCAACTTTGACTTCGTGTTCCTTATTTGAAATTTCTGCTTGTAAATCACTCCTCGTCATGTTGCAAGACATGATTTGTAATTGTATCATTGTCGGACAGTTCCGTTTGTTGGTCAAGTGAATGTTCACACTCAGCTTGATTGGGTTCAGTGATTATTGCATGTGATGCTTCTTGTTCATTGTCATTACGATTGGATGTTGCTGTAGAATTTAGAACTCTAGCCATAATAAGTTGTCTGCAAAAGAAACAAAAATACTCTTACAATTCATTTACACATAATCGACAAAATCTTCCCTAATAGTAAAATCTTCGTTCATTTGTTTAATAGTTTACTTACGTTAAAAGATAAAGTGTAGTTTCTAGAATATCAAGATTTTCAAGATTTGGCACGTTGCTGTGTCGTGCTATGACAATAGTTTTGCTCAAGTATTGCCAACTTTCATTGTATATGCCACTATTTAAATAGCAAATAGCTAAATTAAAATATTGCGTACTAATTGCTTCATTATTCGATGGTATATGTTTGAGTAATATATCTAATGTCTTTTGACTTGTTTCGATCGCCGGTAGAATTAAACCCATTTCTAGCAAGCATTTAGATAATGTTCGATATATATCAGCGAAGATGAAATGATCTTGGTGTTCAGGTAAGAGAACTAAGAAATCTCTTATTGCGAACTTTTCCAAAGCAAGTGCACGACCAAAATGTCTCTCCTTAGCATGATAATTGGCTAATAGATGTTTTTCATAAGCATTGAAAAAGTCTCGTACAGGTAAATTAATGATGGCCTGACGACAGGGGACAGGTATTTGATTGAGAGTTTGTCTAAATACCTTTGTTTTATCAGGTGTAAGAATCCATGAATTATTTGTATTGAAAAAAATTGACATGTCACCATCTGAAGAACTTTCGCAGCAACCCATTCTGAAATTAAAGGATAAGTTTACATGTAATTTAAATACCATCACTCTCTGAATGTTTTCCTCTGTAATCTCACTTTGCAATAAACTACAGAATTTATAATGTATAGTGCTTCATAAGCGATAAATGTAGAAAATATTGTTTCAGTAATTTGATAAACATTTTGAACAATAATTATTGACTTTAGAGATTGCACGTACCTTTTTTTCATCAAACTAAATATATTGATTTAAGGATCTATTTTCTTTTAAACTGTAAAAATATTAGAAAAAAATATTTGTTTGATGAAAGACGACTTTTTAAATAATATGCTCGATGAATGTCTTAATGTAAAGATCTTAATTCAATATTATGCAAATTAATAAAGTCATGTCTTTGTAAAGATAAGAGAGATCTCTTTTATCTTTCATCATCAACATCATGGCTATTAGATCCTAAACAACAAATGATTAAAAATGATAATATGAGCTTTAATGTCAAAAAATGTTTCTTTAGGTTTTAAAAATTCAAACCAGTCAAACAATTTAGGGTGTGACGCAAACATTCGAATTTTAGTGTCAGAAAATTATTAGTGTCCGTTCCGGTCACAGCTATGTAAACTTTTATTATCAGCTTATTTCTGACATATCGGTGTTTGTGAGAATTTCTCGGAGTTTGCATAATGGCTAATAGAAAGTTATCTAAAATGGAAGGTACAACCATGTTTTTCTGTTGTACTTATGTTGAGCACGAGTACCGAAAAATACGTTCGTTATAATAAGTTTGAAAAATATGTATTTTATTTGACTTTTTTTTTACAACACAACATTGATCTCGATTGCTAAAATCATTGAAGTTGAATAAAAACATTTTTCACATCGGTTATTCTGTTGCATTTTCTGTTCGTGAGATTTTGGTTCCGAACAAACGCACACCAACAACATCAAGCATCATACCATTGTCATGATAACCAATCTTGTTTGTTCCCATAGCTGTGACTACCGCGGGATATTTGTCCAAATGGTCAATAATGTACGTGAGAGCTGCTTCGATAATAGCCAGACTGAGTTGACTTTCCCTCATCGTAGATCGTTCGAAATAACTTACTCTCCATGACGCATCAAACAGTCGATCGTTAGTGAACCATGTCATGAGTCCTTGTTCTACTTCATCAAGAATCTTTGGCGTGAGATAAGTCATAGTGTGAAGATCAGGTCGACGATGGCTTTCGAGAACATTGATGAGTGGTGAATTCATTGATTTGTTGTGCTCGAAACATAATTGAGACAAAACACGAGATGTAAAACTTAAATTACTGAATTCTGTAAGACGACAAGGATGTATTGATCGAGAAGGAGTAGATGAAGATGTGCATAATTCATTGTTCTTGGGTGAAGCATTCGAAATATTTGACTCCGTAGTGAAGTTATCTTTACTATGACAACGACCCATGATAGAGTGCCTAGATTACTTAGTTTATGTGATAATATTGACTCTCTATATGTGGACACTATTTGAGTCACCATCTGGTAATCATATTTTATATGACATTATTATTGACACATTGCGATGGATCATTATTAACCTATGCGTTAGACACGTATATTCTCCGTCGTATTCAAATATTGATCCTTTTTAATAACTGATTGCTGGTTCTCTGTAAATAGTGTCTGCTAGATATTAAATTTATAATTCAGATAATCATATATCAGTTCTTCATATTAATGTAACACTTTATATGTGCTAGTAACTAGAACGATAGATAGTGCAAGTTTCATCAAAAATGTGATACATTTCATTGAAAAAAGCTATTAGCGCAATCTCTTGCGGGATTAAAAATATGAAACATGGGTTTGGGTGGGTGGGGGTGAGTGTGTGGGTGTAGATTAGGGGCACGCAAGCTCAGCTCACGAACTCCGTTCAAATGAGCGAAAGAACTGTTCGAACAGCTCATTTGAACGAACCGAACTTTTGAAACAGCTCATTTCATATGAGCTGAACTGTTAGAACAGTTCATTTGAACGAACCGAATTTTTGAAACAGCTCATTTCATATGAGCTGAACTTTTAGAACAGCTCATTCGAACGAACTGAACTTTTTGTAGAGGTAGCCATAGGTTCTCAAGGACTACCCTGTAGGGATGCCCATAGGTCCTCCAGAGCTACCCTATACGGGATGCATAGGTCCTCAAGTCCTACTGTAGGGCGATACCCTTAGGTCCTCAAGTCCTACTATTGGGGGTACTCTTGAGTTCTCAAATCTTACTACTGGAAGGTACCCGAGCGGGTTCAAATTTTTTTTCCCTTTATTGTGAGGGCAAGTGATGGGCATGTTCGGGCCAATCATAGGGTTATCGAGGGTGCTCTATCGATTGATGGGTATATGTAGGGGTGCCCACCCGTCCCATCACTGAGAAATAGGATCCTACCATATGATTGGTCCAAAAACAGACCAATCAGATTTCAGAAGCCCCTTTTTCTCTTATTGTAAGGACAAGTGATAGGCATGTTCGAGCCAATCATAAGGTTATCGAGGATGCTCTATCGATTGATGGGTATGTGTAGGGGTCCCCACCCGTCCCCTCCCTGAGAAATAGGATACTACCATTTGATTGGTCCAAAAATAGACCAATCAGATTTTAGGAGCCGTTTTTTCTCTCATGGTAAGGACAAAACGTAACCATGTTGGGGCCGACCATAGGGTTATCGAGGATGCTCTATCGATTGATGGGTATATGTATGGGCTCCTTCCCAGTGAAACACAGCGAAAATACAGCTTTGGCATTTATCCTTGAGGACCCAAGGGTACCCCCAATAATAGGACTTGAAGACTCAAGGATATCCCCCAATAATAAGACTTGAGGACCCAAGAGTATTCCCTAATAATAGGACTTGAAGACCCAAGGGCATCCCTCAATAATAGGATTGAGGGCCAAAGGGTACCCCCCAATAATAGGACATGAAGACCCAAGGATATCCCCCAGTAATAGGACTTGATGACGTATGGGCACCCCCATAGGGAAGCCCTCGAGAACCTATCAGTACCCCTAGAAATAGTTAGGTTCGTTCGAATGAGCTGTTCGAAGAGTTCGGCTCATTTGGAATGAGCTGTTGAAAAAGCTCGGTTCGTTCGAGTGAGCTGTTCTAACAGTTCAGCTCATATGAAATGAGCTGTTTCAAAAGCTCGGTTCGTTTAAATGAGCTGTTCTAACAGTTCAGCTCATGTGAGATGAGCTGTTTGAGAAAGGTCAGTTCGCTCAAATGAACTATTCGAATAGTTCAGTTCGTCTCAGTGAGCGTTTTCAACGGCTCATTATTTGTGAGCTTGAGCTGAGCTTGCGTACCCCTAATTAATGCAGAATTTTTTGTTAGTATCCAATGTTTTCGATATTTTGAATTTTCGATCTTTTGCCACTTTACGAAATATTTTTATGTCACATAAAATATTAACTGATCTATGAAATTGTTTTACAATAGAACGTTTAGAAGTATTAATTAGAATATGACTAGAAGAACCATCTGATCTAGATAATGATCTAAAAGATTTGGTTATTGATTGTCGGAAAAGTAAACACTTACAAACAATTTCACTTTCATTCATATTTACTGTTTTCTTCTCAGCGTGTTTTTTCTATATTTTAATGATAATAGAAGAAGTAAATTTTGTCTAACGGAAAAATATCGAAAGAAAAAATTGTGAAAACAGAAAAATTTTCAAAAAGTAATTATTCAATGGGAAAATATCAAAAAAGATGATGTCTCTGCGTAGTACAAAATAGGACAAAACAACATGAAGTAGGACAAAGCAGGATGAAGTAGGACAAGGTAAAACGAAACAAAACAACGTAGCGAAAATTAGAGCAAAGTGATGCAAATCGATGTAGAAGATATCTGAAAGTAGTTTAAAGTACATCCAAGATAAATACTTTGAAATATGTCAAAAACTAAATTTATGCATCTCAAATGAATTTCAAGTACAAAAGTCTGTTGCTTCTGTTATTTCCTATTGACAGGTGATATTTATTTTTCATGATAACAGTTTGACAATATTGCTTTGTGCTACAGATAGTATTCGTTATCTTTTGTTAGATTATGAGTGATGCACATATATAAAGTATTCTAGTCTCAATAAACAATTAGTTTAGTTTTTCGAAATTCAAGTTACTATTGACATACTTTATGTCCAGCAAACAAATGTGGAGTAAGTGTGTAAGAGTGAATGATGAAACATATAAGAGATGCTATGGTTATGATCTTCGTAGATAGAATTCGGCAGTCAGCGAATCCTACCCTTCGGTTGTATGAATTTGTATCGAAATGACAATCGGTATTTTATAAGGAGAAGGGATCGTAGATTTGATGATGATAAAAGTTTCGATAAACAAATTTTTTCTCCATACATATACGCATTAACAGCGCATATACATACGTTGTAATCGAAGATGGTTCTTGGTTGCCTGATTGAGAGTTTGAACCAACGATCCTAGCATCATCAGCAAATCTTCAATGAGAACAATGAATGCACAATAAGGCTCCGGTGATCATACATTTGACACCAGATTGAAACAAATTTAAGCTCAGAAATTTTAATAGAATCTCTGTGGAGTTGGTATTATCGCCGTTGCATCACAACTACCTTCATCATTTCTATTTTTTTCTCAATTCTCTAGTTACCTTCTTTTTGGTATCAACAATTGCTATTATTGCTTCGAAAAACCTCAAAGAAAATAGAATCGCTTCAATACTGTCTAAACGAGCAATAATTTCGAACAAACTTCAATCGTCAAGTAAGCTTTCGTGTAGCCCTTCTCTTTTGTTATATTACTGCTCTTGTTTTGTCCTATTTATTGAGGTGAAGGTGTGAGACGAATATTCGGAGTCGAAATGATATGGAGTAGTCTCTTCAACATTGATATAGAGAGTGCTAGTAGCATTGTTCCTACTTCAGTTTCTCACGATGAAATAAATATGCAATCACATGCATGGAAACGAAATGATACCACTCATTCTTATCTTTCGTTTTCGTTACATATAGTATATAAGCTATGATAAAAATTTCAGTCCTATATACCATGCGTTACAGAGAGATATAAACAACTAACCGTCAAAACTAGTTTATTTAGCATCTCAAAACTCTATATGGATCTTTATTTTATTTGTTCAATTGTTTCTTTGATTAAAAAACCATGCCCGAATACAGAGTATGGCAAGGCCTTTTTTCAATTCTTAGTGTCAGTGAAGAAAGAACATGACAAGCAGGACGACCAAACCTTCTGATTTTAACAGGAGAATTCTGGTTTTTAACCCTTTCTTCTGATAAAAAAATCTCCTGGTGCCAGGAGCTGTTTTTTAAGCTTGTCTCCTGCTTTTTTATCTCGACTCTTAGCAACATTTTTAACCAACAAGAAAAACAAGAAATGAGAACTATTTGTATTTCACGGATACAGCAACTAGTAAGAAAATAAGTTTTTTGCTCTCTATTTTTTCTGGAAAACTGCAGTATTTAATTTCGTAAATAAATACTATAATGAACAGTTTATGAAACCGTAGATAAAAGTCAAGAACAACTAGTGCAATTTTCGAATATCTTGGTTTGAAGAAGATAACGTTAGTGAAATACCCAATTCATTGGAGAAAAATCTTCTTTGTCAATCTATAAATAAACCTGTAACTAATTTTGATTCAGTATCGCCAGAAAATCCTTCAACCTCCAAAACTACTTCATCATCTGTTACGATAACAAAACAGTATCCACCTAAATTCAGGAAAGAATGGTTATCCAATTCTACATATTCTCGTCTAAAACAGTATAAAAATGATCTGATGAGATCATTATGTGCTATTTGGATATGTAACGAGGACGATAGACCATCGATTCTCCAGGGCACTGTTACCTAACAAGCATTTCAGGCAATGAAAATGCCAACTTTCCTCCAGCAATGACCACAAAATACGGGTATTTGTAAAATACGTGAACACCCAAAAGTCAAGCTAATCTCCTACACGAACACCCAACAAAAGCCAAATCTATATTTAAACAACTAACTCATATTGGACTATGCACCGATCCAGAAATTTTCAAAAAACGCGAATACCCACGAAGAACACCCAAAAATGAAGATAATTCCCACACGAACAGCCACCAATATTCACGAACACCCAAACAAGTCAGAAAATGTTGTCCACTGATTACTTCAACTATGAAACTGCATAGATAAAAAAATGCGCATCTATTATCAATGACATGTTTTGCTGATTTTTGAATCCGGATCATTTCATAGTTGAAGTAGTCAATGGACAACATTTCTTGACTTGTTTGGGTGTTCGTAAATATTGGTGGCTGTTCGTGTGGGAATTGCCTTCACTTTTGGGTGTTTGTGGGTGTTCGTGTATTTTACAAATACCCACAAAATACTACTTTATTTCCCAAAAAAGATCTTCTGGTTTTCCTTCTGATTTTCAGAAAAACCTCCTGGTGAACTTCTGGTTTTTCTGTGAAGATCTACTGGTTTTGAAAATAAGGATTTAGTCACCCTGATGACAAGATCATTTTGTCTCAAAACTACTAAAAAAAAAAAGACATCTAGATTCTATACTTCATCAAAAATACCTTTTGACACGTGACTGACTTATCACGAACATATTAATCATACCTCACTCGCACCCTTCCATTCGATCAAGAATACAGTTGAATGATTGTATCTAGGATGGTTTAACGTTGGCCGTATGAATAATGCAAGAATTGATCATACGGCATCTGTATTACCGAATGGAAAAATATTAGTTACTGGTGGTTGTAATGGTTCTCTTCTGAATAGTGCTGAGTTGTATGATCCAGCAACACAAACTTGGACATTGACTGGTAGCATGAAGAATGCACGAAGTTTACACACAGCATCTATATTACCAAACGGAAAAGTGTTAGTTACTGGTGGACTCTATGTCAGTCAAACTGAATCCTGTGATGTATCAAGAGAATCGTTCACGATACTTGATAAAATCAGTAATGTACAAAACAATTCGAAAGTCGCGGTATTAACGAATCGAAAAGTATTCGTTGATGGTGAAGATATTGGTATGAATACTATTAACAGTGTTGAACTGTATGATCCATTGACAGGAATCTGGACGACTGCTGGTAGCATGAATTTTGCACGAGGTGGACATACAGCGTCGGTATTACCAAATGGAAAAGTGTTAGTGATTGGTGGACTTTATGTATGGAGTCTACAAAGTGCTGAGTTGTATGATCCATCAACAGACATATGGACTAATACTAGTCTATTGAATTATCCACGACTTTTTCACCAAACCATCGTATTATCAAATGGAAAAGTTTTAGTTGCTGGAGGAATTTTTGATGTAACTGTAGGTACGTGTGAGTTGTATGATCCATCAACAGACATATGGAACACTACTAGTGCGTTTAATTATCGCCGAGTTTATAACGCACTCGTCGAATTATCAGATGGAAAAGCATTAATTGCTGGAGGACGTTATATTAATTTTCTAACTAGTTCTGAGTTATATGATCCAAAAACTGAAACGTGGACATATACAAGTCAGATGAATCAATCACGAGCATGGCATATAGCATCATTATTAACAGATGGAAAAGTATTAGTTACCGGTGGATTTAGTGATACTTTAAATGATGTATTAAATAGTTCGGAGTTGTATGATCCTTTGAAAAAAATGTGGACAACCACTGATAGTATGAAAACTGCACGACTAGGACATACAGCATCTGTTTTAACAAATGGTAACGTCTTAGTTACTGGTGGATATGGTAAGGATGAGATTTATCTGGATAGTGCTGAAATGTATGTCGTATCGACGGAAACATTGATCACGATTGGTAAAATGGAAGATATCGGAAATGATCACAAAGAACCGTGCATACAACAATGCGATATCAAGAAATAGATAGTGATAGGACAATTCAAAAGAAGCAAAATTACGAACAGTTCTCCTCTTTTGATATGATTTTTTAGTTTCATTTTTTTTTTACTTTAATTTTCTTATTTTGACAATAATTAATTATTCCCTCTACTGGAAGGAGGGTCATACGCCGAAATGAGGTAGGTTCGTTCGTTCGTATGTTCGCACCGAACAAAAAAATGTTCTTTTGACCTTCTGCAGATTTTTCAGTGAAGTAGCAGAAAATAATCTGCACAAATCGAGCCAATCAGAGGTTTCTCCGATATGGGCTCTTAGCCAATGGGATTCGGCGAAGCCAAAATCGAACCAATCAGATGTTTTCTCATATGGGCTCTCAACCAATGGGATTTTGCGAGGACGAAATCGAGCCAATCAGAAGTTTTCCGACATCGTCGCGTAGCGGATGGAATTTCATGAAGCCGAAATCGAGCCCATTAGAGATTTTCTCCTATGGGCCGTTAGCCAATGGGATTTCGTGGAGCCGAAATCGAACCAATCAGAGCTTTTTCAATATGGGCTCTTAGCCAATGGGATTTTGCGGGGGCGAAATCGAGCCAATCACAGCTTTTTCGATATGGGCTCTTAACCAATGGGATTTCGAGGAGGCGAAGTCGAGCCAATCAGAGGTTTTCTTATATGGGCTCTTAGCCAATGGGATTTCGCGGAGGCGACATTGAACCAGTCAGAGGTTTTTCGATATGGGCTCTTAGCCAATGGGATTCTACGAAATCGAAATCGAGCTAATCAGAGGTTTTGCGGTATGGGCGCTTAAGGAAGAGGATGTCACGCTGCGGAATTGCAGCAAACCAAGCATTTTCCGATATGAGCGCATAGCCAATGGAATTTGGTGAAGCCGAAGGACAGCGAAGGAGTGGTTTTTCGATATAGACGATTAACCAATGAGATTTCGCGCAAGGAAAGCTAAGCCAATGAAGTGCTTGTGGGTGTAGCCCATCAGCGAATGAGATTTTGCGCAACGAAAGTTCCGCCAATCAGAGGTTTTTTGATATGGGCCAACAATCGATGTGACTTTGCGGCGCCAAAATCGGTTGAATGTGAGAATTTCGGAGATGGGCTGTTAGCCAATGGGATTTTGCACAACCGAAATTGAGTCCATTAGGGGTTTCGCATATGAAGCATTGACGAAGTATATTGCGAGGCGACGAAATTGGCGGAATCTTGCATTTTCGGGAACGGATGGTTGGCGAAGGAAACTTCGCGGAGTGGTACTCGAGCCAATCTGGTATTTTGAAGCTACGGTGTGAGAAAATGAAATTCTGAGGATGCGGATGAATTTATCATGCGTTTTTAGATTCGGATTTCTAGAAAACGAGTTTTGACGAGCAATTAGTCAAGATAGTGATGGGTTCTTCGATATTCAATGTTAGTGTAGGAGTTTGTGAGTGCGCGCCATGGAGTGAACGTATCAATTCCACCCGTAAGATGCTTGGTTGTGACTGTCGGAAGTTATTTACCGCGTAGAGTCCAGTCTGTTGAATGTTGTTGATGTATGAAACTGGGTGTGTGTTGTGATAGTGAACATGACATGTATGATTTTGAAAGTTAAGGACGATGGTAACATTTCATTTTCTTGTGTGTACATATGTCCCCAACAGCTGATAGAGGTATGGCATTGTAACAAAAGACGGATAGTAGAGTGTATTTCAAACTGAAAGTGTAGATTTGAATATGGTTGTAGTGCTTATTGGGCCGGGATGTATCTGTGTTTTCCTGCAAGTTTAATCATGTGTGAAGGCTAATGCTGTTGTGCTACTTGTTTATGGAAGGTTGTTTTTTGAAATGAGAATCAATTTGTCGTCTTCAGCCATCGATTTCCTTTGTGGGTTAGTTATGAAGCGGTCAGTTGAAAGAACACTTCTCAATGACAAGGTAGACATAACAAAGAAAGTTGCCTTAATACTACTCGCCTTTTGTGAAAATCTTAGTGAATTTGTCAGATATCATGCATGTCAGATTAGGCTTGTATTTTAGTGCATAACTCTCATATGCTGGTGGGTGTACTGATTGAATGCACAAACGATAATGACTTCGTATCAATGAAGTTCGTTAACACACTTTAAACTTTTCATTCTATTTTGGCTTTTATAGCTTTTATTTAAAATAGGAGTTCGTACAAGTTTTACAAATGATCTATGGATCAGAAGAGTGAATTAAACACATTTCGAGCATGCAAAATAGAGTTTTTGCTTTGAGTTAGATGTTTTTTCTGAAGTCAGAGCACCGTTGAAGTTTTATTTTAAACTGTGAATTGAAAGCGTTTCCGAGTATCTTGTGCTATTCTATCTAATCGTTTAAGTTCTTCTATTTGGGCCGTTGATGGTTTAACTTGAAGTGTTGCAAATACAAATGGCCGTATAATAAGTATATCATCAAGTCTCTTTACACGAGATAATGGAACATAAGCCGATGCAACTTCGAGTGGTCCAGAAGCCATGACCAGATCGACGATAATTTTACCGAGTGTTTGTCCTTGGCTTTTATGTGTTGTCATGCTATATGTCGGTATAAGCGGAAGTGCTTTACGTTTAACCGTGAGTTTTGTTGTTTTCTTGTTTATTTTGGCCGCTTTCGTTATATTTTCTGGAAGAAGTTCCTTGGCATCAAACAAGAATATTTGTTCACTAATGGCTATAGGAACTATTTTGTACTGCAATTCAGCAAGTTTGTCATCAAGTTTGCAACCAGGAAATTCTACCAAAGCATACTTTGGTTGCGTTATAAACTTGGTATTTGGTGGAAAATTTTTATCCTGGTACCGAACATCTTCTGGTGATTCATCGTATACAAATTGACGAAAGATTCCATGTGTACCGTTGGAGAGTCCGATCTCACTAGTGACGTTTTCTGTGAGTAAAACTGGCATTTCTGGTACGAGAGGTAAATATCCTGGAAGATGTTCTGTTTTATTGTCAGGTAGTTCAAGTATTGCTTGACGTAATCGTATATCATTCACAGTTTTTCCTTGAATATAATCTTGAGCAATGCATACAATTGGGGTAAGTCCCATTTCCATTGTTTTGTTTAAGACAGCCCTATTGTTAATTTGAGTGCGTAGTGTATTCCGAAAAACCAGTATTGGAACCTATTAAAAGAAAAGTAATGGGACACACAGAGAAAATGAGTGTGCATACTTCGTTCCATGGCTTTTGTTGTAGAGACACTTGAAGTTTTGGATTTCCTATGACTCTCGTACACAGAAGTTGGTAATCTTCTATTGTCGATTGTCCATGTCTTAATCTATTTAAAAGCTCCAAATATCTTATGTCTTCGGTTCGCATTTGCTGAGTTAATTCAACAACGCAGTTTATTTCAGACATAAGCTTCTGTGCATACAACATATCTATCTGACGTTCTGTAATTTGCTGTGTCGGTGCGCAGCTATAGTAGGGAGGCTTGTCCAAAACAGGAGAATATTGAAGGTAGTCGCCGAAGAAAATGACATTGACACCACCAGAAGGTATCGCAGAATTTATGTGCTTCGCTGTTTTGACTATTCGATTTAGATGAGCTGAGAGACTAAAGTCCTACTATGCTCATCTCATCGATTATCAAGTACTTCACATGACGCCATTCATTTTCTAATTTCATATCACCAGGTCTAAATGTACGGGTTTCTTTCTTTTTAGTGTTTTTGCGACTTTCACCTAAAAATGAATGGATAGTTAATCTGTCAATCTCAGCTGCTGCTATAGACGTTGGCGCCAGTTTACGCAACATCTTGCTCCGCTTGGTTACTTGGAAATACTTGGTAATTGCACGAATCAACTGAGATTTTCCAGTACCACCGCAACCAGGTATGCACATTAATAACTGATTATCGATAGTACCTAAATATTAAGACTAACTAAACCTTACAACAACAAAATCGAGATAACATACCGGTATAAGCAATCATAAAAGCGTATTTTTGCTGTATATTTAGCGTAAATTGTTTGACGATATCCTGTTTTGTGAGAAATAAAACCGCATTAGTTGCAGTCACAGGTGGGACTCTTGTAATTTTCGTTTTCATTGGGCTTGTCAGAATTTGAGCACCTACGACTTCAATCTGAGTTTCATCACCTCGTACTTCCAGAGTATCTTCGCCTAAAATTAAATAGTTTCTTGTTTCATCTCGTCGGGCTTCAATATCACGTTTCCGTTCTTTAATCATGGTCGTATGATGCTCGCGAGCTACGACAAATGTATGGACGTCGTGTATGGCACCATAATTATTTTCGCCCAGAGAACGTGTACGGCCTAAATCAAACAAAATATTTTCGGAATATGCCAGTAATTAACTCACCACTGAGTAATGCAAATCTATCTGTATTATCAATTGCTTATAATGCATCATGAACATAGCGTTGTTCGTGAGTAACTGTCAATGCCGAGTAAGTATTTGTGAAGATCTCATTTACAATGGAAAGCATTTGCAAAAGCTGTTCAGGATCATCTTCTTCAGTATTTTGATCTTCTTCATAGGAGCTAGGAGTCAGAACAGGATCAGTGCTACTGTCATTTTGTGCTTCTAAAAGAACTTGACGAAGGTGCTCATCTCGATTGTGCTTACATTCATGCAAAAGTCGCATATTTTCTATAATTTTGAGTGAACTAGAAGAGATCAATGGTTTTCGAACTTTCAGTGCCTCAGACCATGTCTGATTTAGTGTACAAAGATCGTGGACGGATCTCCATGGCACGAATAAAGTTAACAATGCACGAAAATAACGCTCGTGCGTTTCTTCTCGTTCGCGATGGGGTATTGGAGGACCAAGCAGAACTGATATCACTGGAGTGGTACGTTTAATGATGATATGTGATGATCATTGTGGGTGTACACTTTCAAATGTGTGTCGTTCGTTTATTTTTGTTCCTTCGGTATATAATCGTTCACCTTCATGCTCATTTTCATTCTTTAGTAAACGGCGATCTGATTTGTCAATAACCTTCTTGTGAAAATGACCGATAAAATCATATAGGCATAATGCACTTAGATCTTTTGATCAATGCTAATAGTCCAGACAAGTATTTATCATGACATACCCGTCACCGCTTTTGGTTTTTGTTGGCTCTAATAGAAACTGTTCTTCAGTTTCTTTTGTATCTTTCCCTTGTTCATCATAGAAGGACGTTAGGATCTCTAGAAAAATTGCTTATTAAATATCTATGTAATCATTTTTAAAACTTTTTACTATCAACTTGCTGCGTAATGGCAAACATATCATAGAAAGCTATAGTCAACTCTGTTGCATAATCAGTTATATAGTACCCTAAAGCTTTAGTGTCGTTACCATTCTGGATGAATTTAATATCCATTTTGGATCGGTAAGCATTTAGGAGCCATTCATTGAAGTTGTCGATTCACGTATGTGATCGACGCATAGTTGTCTGACCTGTAGAAGGATTGATGTTTGGAAGTCTTCACGAGTACACGTGGCATACACAATCGACAAACTTTAGAACCATTGGACTTGCCTTTCGAGTATTTGTAACACATTGCAGAATGCTCGTGAATATTGCATGTTTCGACTAATCTCATTATATCTTTGCGAAAAATACGATGGAAGTCATCTAACACACGATTTGACGTTGGTAGGTTGGTTGGTACAACTTTATTCGTTATTGGCCCAGTTTCTTCTAAAATCAAGACAAAAGCAAAATTAAGGATATACTAAAAGCTACAAACTCACGAATTGATTCACTTTTATCGCTTGCTGTACTGGTTCGATTGTCGCTTTCATCTTTAAAAAGAATGATCAAATTTAAAAGTACAAATAATCTAATGCAGTTATTATGGTTACTAAGAATCTGCAATTCGAATTAAACACATTTTGGATTATCGAGAATTAGTCGAAAGCTCAACTCTAGGCTAAAGCAACGATAACGTATTCTCAGGGTATAAAATTTCGTCAAATAGGCAAATGGGAATACTTCAAATCACAAATTCGAATGGTGCTAAATGTATTACTTCGAAATAGATCTAAATCTTCTTTTACAACATCTTCTAAATATTTTAGTAAATTTTCACCAAAATCTTCGTGTTGAACCTTTTCTTTTGATTGTGCTGGAGTAAACTCATGATTGAGGCAAATTTGAAGGTGCAAAGTGAAGCGAGTATCTGCGTTGATTCTCGACAGTGCCGAAATATGCTTTTGTGGGACCAAGTGCACTACCGAGCACAAGACATTCCAAGATACTTTTTATTAAACAGTTAAAGAATGTTGCAGTAGCAACAGGATGTGTTGCGATAATTTGAGCATGTTCACAACTTGTGGCCAACACTTCTGGCAGAACTTTATCAAGATTTAGATCAACACCTGCAAAATAAAATGCCACTAGACTATGTATGTCGGCTGGATTGATTCGTGGGAAGAGAGTTGGAAGACCGAGATTAAAACACAAAGAATGAATTTTCGTACGAAGAGTCGACCGTGAATAAACTGAATCCATAACATGACCACCAACCACTTTGATATGCTTCATGAGCGTATTTATTCTTTCACCGATAACTTTTGAATAAGGCGCTTTTGGAATGTTAACAAGGGCCGTTGTTACATCTTCAGAACTCAATAATTCAAGAAGTTGTGCGGGTTGCTGAAAGTACGGCCTTGATGTTATTAATTGGGCATGGAAGCACGCGATTCAGCGTTGTAAAATATTGAAGACAACAAATATGAATGAGTAGTGTTCTTCAAAACGATGATCTCCGTACGAATGAAGATATCTGAGATGCTCACGAAAATTAGTGTGAACCGGTCGAGAGTAATCTTCAAGTGTATCACATCCATACGGAAAAAATGTAGGAAAGATACCCAATAAAGGATTTGAATTAGAATATTCATTGGCCGGTTTGTTACCACGAGGAATTATGTACACAGTATCTTGTTCAACGTTTTCCTCGATGTCTTTTTTCAGCGTTTTATCACCCATTTGTACTTTTATTCATTCTAAAAGATGTTCAACAACGTCATCAGACGAAATTTTAGTACCGTTAACATGCAAGATAGTACTACAACACAAACAATGGTAGATACAAATATCAATGCCTTTTTGCTTTACCTCGCAATTATTGGTATAGCTGTTGTAGTGTTGGACTCAGATGCATTGATCAGAGGGTTAAAACTATAAGTTATCCTTTCATTTTCAATCGCTTCTACCTTAGTGGAATTTTCCATTGTTGCCCAGGAACACTCCGGGACATCATTCTCAAGTAATTTGTTGATTGATTAATTGTAACATATCGATGGAGTAAATTGTTTGGACTAAGTCATTCAAGTGCATCAGAAACCTTGGTTTTTCGAATAGTCAAAATATTTTTTAGTTGACTTCTTTGTGGAGTGCAACAATTAACAAAAATAATTTTTAGAGAATCACATAGATCATCTAATTCTAATGGCAGGGTAGTAGCTACGTTAATAACATCTTGAGGAAAGCTTATGCAGTTGCTTTTTAAAGTTGATTGAGCTATGCTTGTCGAATGAAAAGACGAATATAATTTCACAATGCAGCTGTTATGTTGGTAGAGAGCAATAAGTGTTTGCTCAAGAATGGTTAGTCCTTGTAATTGTTTTGTTATATCTCCCATTCATACTTTATTGGCAGCTGAAAACTTGCGTATTTTTGCTTTCAGCATGGACTACCAACATTTTGTACAAATATCGCAGTATACCGAAGATTGTCTCTTTTTATCAAAAGCTTTATGACGTCTTGCTTTATAGAGAAATATACTGTTTACTCAAGTAAATGATTGATCATCCATTGATGATTTTATATTCCTATCTATAATAAAAAAAAAACTGATTAATCGTGCTAGTCTAAGTGTTACAACGATCTAGCTGCTTCTCTTTCGTCTCAATCGAAAGCTAAACCAAGATCGTTATTCTTGTTAAACTTATCTTTTGAATGGAACTTGCTCATTCGTTGCATAATAGAAATTATGTCATAAAGATCATTATGTACTCTAAGCAATTCAATCGATGGAATTTCGCACAAGGGTATGTGTCAGAGGTCACTCTTATAGCAACGAACATTACAAATGCCACAAACATTCTCTGCTAGAGAACTCATTGACATATGTCGACTGAAATTTTTTGAGCAGTTAATCGTGCATTCCATTTCAATAGGTTTTGGTTATTTGGTGTCGCTACTTTTAGGATTTTTGTTTCTATCAGTGACCGTTTGTGCTTACACATTTTTCTGAAGACGTTTTCTCTTACGAGCCACTGCTTGCTGTTGCTCGACTTTCTTCCGGTGCATAAGCAGAGCGTATTTCAGTACTACTCCTGCAAGCTAGTACACGCACTTTTTCAGTTTCTTTTGGTGATATAGTAGCTCGTTTAGTCATGCTCCTCCCAAGAGCAAGTGCTTGCTGTTTTTCGATTTCTTTCACTGTAAAAGTAGTTCGCCAAGGTGCAGTTTTCTCACCAATTAATACTCGTGATTGTTTGATTTCCTCTATTGTGGATGTGGGTATTAATTGGAATACCCACACCCACGCCCTTCATTTCTTGTTGATGAATACCAGTATTTTAATTGAAAATCATAAATTGAATTTAATTTTTAAACAAATTCACTGCATTTTTTAATCAATATGTCTATTTTACTTAGTGAATTTGAAAAAGCATCAATTTTATGTCACTTCATCATCAAAAATACCATTTGTTATGCTTTTTGCATAGATTTCAAGATTTTAATGAATATGTTTTTATTTTGAAGTTACTTGATGTACACGAAAAGAGTAATTATATGGATACATGGTGTTCTGAAAAGCATAGTTTACCAGTACACTCTATTTCAAATTCTCATTGAACATATCGAATGACACTCTAATTTAAGAACTCTCATTCTGATAAAATCGTTTGAAGCTTCATAGAATTTTGTCACGATTATACGCAGCCCACGGGATAGGATAGGGCAGGTTTTGTTAACTCATTAGACAAAAACTTAATTCCATCCAATGTCATCCTGAGTCTGACATAGAAACTACAGGATGAACAAGATTTTCGCTGGATAACTGCATTAAGAACAACCAATCGAGACCAGACTAGTGCGGGCAATTAGGTTTAGCCCTGACTCACACATTCCTAAAACATCAGCCCACTATTATCTATTTTTATGCCTGTTCAAAGAAGATACCTTCTTTTGTTGAGCGCTGTAGTAATCTAGCGAAATGGATAGTAACTTATACTTTCTAATCAAATCGACGTACTTGACGTTCTGCTAGTTAAAAATTTTCTCTTTTGATTAGATCTTTTCAATAGGTGAGATGCATTCGCACATATAGCAGGAAGAATCTAAATTCATTAGTGCCAAATAGTATTATCTCATGATCGCTCGCTAAATTACACATAAAACGAAAAATAAGCGTTGGATAGTTAGCATTACCCAACGGTTACTTTACTGAGTAACCTTAAGAGATTCATTACCACCGAAGTAAGCTAGTGGTTGACTAAATATCGAATATTATTGCTAGTCATGTTGAATTGACGTGTCTAGTCAGAGTCTGAAAAAGCCCTCCTCCTGAACTTATCTGAAATTTACTATGTCCTGAAATCTCATCTTTATTTTATCATCAACAGGCGGCAGTTTACATATCAGCCACAGTCTTTTTCTAGTGAGAGATCCTTCAAGGACAGGTTC
Organism: Rotaria sordida; assembly: GCA_905250125.1. NCBI lineage: Eukaryota > Metazoa > Rotifera > Eurotatoria > Philodinida > Philodinidae > Rotaria > Rotaria sordida. Next base: position 19,037 of record CAJNOL010003598.1, read on the forward strand.
AACATCAGTTAGATATTAAATTATCATCTAGAATGAAGACTAGTGCTGGATGGGGACTTTTTGAGGCTCTGACTAAACACTTCGAGATGCCATGACTTCCATCTGAAAATGATTTGAAACTGCAAAAAAGAAGCGTGTTGGATACGGTTCATACTACCCGCTCCAATGAGATGTATTTGACTAGTCCGAACGAGTCTGACATTAAATATATTATGAAGTAGAAGATCAGATTTGAACAAACGTATAATGTTTTACTTATCTGTCGTTTAAAGAATTGAACCAAACAGACGATAAAACTTCTTCTAATATGTCTCAATAAACATTTGGAGTAAGGATTTCATATGATTTAGAATTTATTAAAATTTCAATACCTAGAAAAAACGCTTATTTTAGAACACAATTATGCAGATTAACTTCAATGAGACCAGGGTATGAGTGTTGGAGAGTGTATGTTGTGGGTGTCAGACAGGTGACGATGAAACGAACACCAATCCAAAATACCAACACCCGTACCTTAGTACTTCTACGCACTTTTAAGTTGTCTCTCAAAAGCACGACGTTTTTGTTCCTTCATCGGATTTATAGCTGTTTTTTGAGCTTTAAAGAATGAAGAATGACATCAACGCACAAATCAGTATGGGTATACGTAATAAGCCTACTGCATAGCTTCGACCTCTGTGTCAATTTTGAAGAACTCATTTGGATTGCAACTCTAACTAGACAAAGTAATGTCGATGACATATTAGATGTATGTTGATATGCATTGAATAATTAAGAATACTTTTTGCAATATTATTATTTTAGAACGCTTTGAATTGCCAAACATCAAACGAGCACCATAATTTCGCATAATGTCGTAGAATAAGTAGTACTAACAACGTATGGTTCAGATAAACGCTGTTAATCTTTCTTCTTCAATCCTAATATCTTTGGTCAATATAAAGTATAGACATTATATTTTATTTTGAAATATAACTGTATAACTGTTTTATTAATTGATCCGGCATAATAATAGGAGCATATTTATGAGACAATGTTCGAGTAGAAGACTTTCAAGAGTTCGGGTCTTGAAGCTTGAAAAATTTGTGAAGCGTCTATTTTAAAGTGCGTTGTATTTTCTCTGGCTTCAACTTCGCTGAAAGAATTTTTCGCTGATGATAACATTTGCTAATCCCGATTACTTCGAATGAAATCATAATCGAAAACTATTGGATCAAATATAATTCATTCTGTGTCATGTGTTACTATAAATTAACTAATGTATTGCCAAAGCAATTAATTATCAGGGAGTTAGTAACTAACGAGCTTGGTTAACCAACTGAATCAGTGAAGATGTAAGTTGGTGACTAACTCCGTTGTTAGCAACGTCAGATGATAGTCAACTTAGATGGTTGCTAACGGATATCACAAGAAGTGCAGACGCGGGTGTCAATCGAATGTAATTGTAGGTATGAGTGGAAGTGAGGTACCAGTTCATGTAAGCTCTGGATTTTCAGTTCGTTCGTACTACACCCACACTCAGATGATCATAAAACTCAGATAGTGATTGACTCTTTCAGTAGTAGACTAATTAAATATCATCAAAATTTACACATAAAAAGGGTTTCATCTAGGAATGCACCAGTTCCAATTTTAAAGTACTAGACTAGTCCCAGTTCCTAGTTGGAACTGGAACTTGTGCGTTTCACCAAAAAGACAATAATGCGTAAAATTGTGAGCACTAACCATGTGAACATGTGCAAGGCTGAAACTCGTAAGCAAAATAAAGTTTTCAACAATTACCAGGTTTGTAATTGCAATGAGTTAATCCAATAAAAGGAATTCAGAAAAAAGTACAATACTGGTAAATTATCTATACTACAAAAGAGTGTGAGTGTAGAGAAAGGGGGTGAAGGTGGGGTGTGAATATTAGTGAATCTAGGTGTGCCTAAAGAACTGATCCACTCTTACTCCCACGCTCACACCCGCACCCACAGTTTACCACAAACTATCCTATACCCATACTCACCCACACTCCATATTAACAACCACCCTATACCCCACAGCCACAGCCAAACTCACACCCACCACACAGCCACATTCACATTCACCACACGCTATACACTCACATCCACACCCAGAAAAAAAACAACATAACTCTTGAAGTCAATCATCGAATTTTCAGAGCATCTATTGTTTTTGTTCTTTTCACAGTTTGTTTT
>CAJNOL010003599.1:0-20494 GCA_905250125.1 Rotaria sordida
AGTGCAAGTAATAATTTCGATCGACACTCTTAATTTAAAGTTATGCCTTCAGCCAAGCTCAAGATGTTTTCTCACTAAAATCTGATATCGTACAATAATAATGACGATCGAAAGATGAGAAAAAATAACACTAATTGTGATTGTTTCGACTAAAATTATTTTTGGTCCTACATAATAACAACATTAAAAGAAGACATCACCAATTGTTGGCCTGGTGAAAAGAATTATTCCGAGTCAAGAATGATGTTAGGTCCCTTTTCCCGTTTTCTTTATTATTCTCATTTCTTTCTTTAAAAAACAAAACAATCGAATGAATCCAAAAAAAAACAAAAAAAAAGAAGCAAAGAATGTTGTTCTCTCTTTCTCTCTTCTTCCATGATATACCTCCTTGTTTATTTTTCAAAACAAAGAGATATCATGGAGCAACGAAAAGGAATGCCATTATCGATAGGCGTAATGTTACAGAGAGAGCCCTCTTATGTCAGGAGATGTCTCTCCTGACATAACACCTCCCCCACCGAGAAAAGATAGAGAGTACAACAAAAGAGACAAGTTTGAAATAAAGTGAATCGTATACAAAAAAAAATAGAGCCGAGAGAAAATAAAGAAAAAAATACGAATTGCGAATGAATTAGATGCAGAATATTAGATAATGAGCTGTAGAAAAGAAAATTATGAATGCGTAGTAATGAATATGAAATAGAAAGGATTAAGAAAGACCAACACTGCAGATAACAATAAAGAAGTGTTTATGATACGATTGGAGTTGGTGGAGCGAGTGGAGATGTTGGGTCACGGGTGGGGGAAAGTAATAACGATGTGTATTGTTGTAATGGTTGATGTACTGAGGAATTAGATATATGAGGATACGGTGGTGAATAAGCTGGCAGCATGGAAGAGACGTGTGTGGGAGCACGTTGTGATGCGTGTTCTTGTTGTTCAGCCAGCTTCAGTATTGTGCGACAGCGTTTATAAGCATAAAAAAGAAAAACGATAAGTACTAAAGCTCCCACGACCATTAATAACAAGAACCCATAATGGGTCCAGTTGCTGCTATCAAAACGTTGATCACAAGAGACTACCGGTTTGCTATCAAGAAAACCATCGATTGAATGGAACGTGATGAACCACAGACAAATGAATAAGAAAGCCATAGTAGCCGAGAAGGACGTAGTCGATACGTTTAAGACGATAGTGAATTGTATATAAAATGTATATGGAAAGATAAAAGAAAAATGAAATGCAGCGACGAAATAAATATAAAGATAAAACTTTGCGAATATTAACGATGATAAAATTCAGATGTGGAAAATATGTAAATGTAAATATGAAAGATAACATATGGATATGTGATGATTCGTGTGATGTGGTAGCGTAGGAAGAGAAAATTTTCTCAGGGTAGGACTTGTTCCCGAGAATATACACGCCTAATATTGTTCGAATGGACTTGAAATCGTTGAAATTTGTCATCTTCAACAATAAAGGATACTGGTGAGAAAATTCGAATGATTCGAGCAGGACCAGTGTATCTAGCTTTAAGTTTGTGTCGTCCAACAAAAATTTTCATCCATACAAGATCACCTGGAACGAAATTCGGATGTGATCGATTTTTATCAAAACGAATTTTTGATAGTTCTTGTTGATGTATAATATTTTCTTTTGCTTGTTTTAAAGCTGCATTTCTATATTGTATCACCTGCATCCAATAGTCATGTGGTTTATTAAAAACGAATGTAGATGCAGGAGGATTAAATGGATGCCGTGGTCTTCGTCCGAATGCTAGTTGATAAGGACTGAATCCAGTAGAGCTGTGTATACCATTATTGTAAGCATAAACAATAGATGGTAAAAATGTGTCCCAATTGTTTTGATCAGTATTACAATATTTGGCGATTTGTGTTACGAATGTCGAGTTCCATCGTTCAGTTTGTCCATTTGTTTGTGGATGATACGGTGTTGAAAAAATGTGTTTACAACCAACTAAATGTGAAATGGCTTGCATTAGTTCGTTCTGAAAGTGTGTTCCTTGATCAGTAATAATTACGTCTGGTGAACCATGTACTAAAATAATTTCTTCCATTAAGATGCGAGCAGAATCTTGAGCTGTATTTGTAGGTGATGCTTTAGCAAAAACATAACCAGACAACCGATCAGTTATAACTAAAACATATCGATTTCCAGAAAGCGAAGTGGTGGTGGGTCCCCACCAATCCATACCTAGTATTTGAAAAACATCATTAGGTGGTTGAATAGATTGTAAAAATCCTGGTGGTTTATGTCGATCCACATTAAATTGCGAACATTTATCACATGATTTAATATAAGATGTTATTGTGTCTTTCATACGTGGCCAATAATATGTGTTTCTTAATGTAGACCATGTACGTCCGGTGCCAAAATGACCACTTAGAGGGTGATCATGATAAGCAGCCATTAGTTCGGGAATTAATTTCGAAGGTGCATAAACAAGTTTAATAGTAGTATCATCACGGCGAGCTAATTTATACAGAATACCCTGTTGAATAATAAACGATTCATAATGACGATTATTGCGAATTTGTTGAATTATTTGTTGGATAGTTACATCGTGCGCTTGTTCAGAACGTATACGTGATAAACTAAAATCATATAATTGATTAGCCGTTGATGGAGAAGAACACGTAGATTGAGATGTAGATGATGTATGTACTGAAGGTGAACGTAGTTGAGCTTGAAGTTTTGATTGTGCTCGTGTTGTAACAGCATTAATTTCTGCATTGATACCGGCATTGCGAATACAAGTGTTTTTTGAAATAGACGGTTGAATAAATTGTGTACGTTGTGGTTTGGGTACTTCTTCAGACCAGTGCTGATCACCAATTGGCCAATCATCATGTGTTACATTTATTGTAGCTGGATTAATGGTGATAGATGCTGATGGAGGAAAATGCCGTGAAATATAATCGGCGGCACTGTTATTTGCACCTGCACGATACTTGACTGCAATAATTTGTGGCAAAATATCTTGTAATTTGAAAAGCCAATTCATCACCCGTTTATTATTGATTTGTTTGTTATGAAAATTTTCAAGTGGTTTGTGATCAGTTTCGACAATAAAATTAGAATCACCTATATATGGTCGAAGTTCAGAAATGCACCAGAAAATAGCTAAAGCTTCTTTTTCAAATGTATCATATTTACGTTCAGTATCATTTAAAACACGGGACTTAAAGTAATTAATTTTTGTGCCATTCGGTGTATCTTGACGTAAAATTCCACCTATTCCAATATCTGATGCATCCGTTGTTAATACAAATGGAGTTGATAAATCGGGATATTCTAAAAATAATGGAAATGTTGTCAGAATACGTTTAAATTCATCAACTGACTGTTGTTGATCAGGTCCCCATGTAAATTCATGTCGATGATGTTTTGTTTTGTTAGTAACTTTGTGCAATGGTGCAGCTATACGAGCAAAATCAGAAATAAACTTGCGATACCAATTGATTTTTCCTAAAAATTCATTTGCTTCTGTTAGTGTTTTTGGAGCTGGTAAATCAATAATAGCTTTAATTTTATCACCATTAGGTTTAATGCATTGTTCGTTGACTGTATGACTTAGAAAATCTATTTCTTGAACAGCAATGGAACATTTATCAGGATTAACTTGGAAGTTGGCTTTAGCTAATATGGATAAAATTTCGTTTAAATGTTTTTTATGTTCATCGAAGCTACGTGAAAATATCAAAATATCATCTAAATAAACCATGACATAATCCCAACGTCCATAACCAAGGAGATTGTGCATAGTCCTTTGAAAAGTTGGTGGTCCATTCATAATACCTTGTGGAAGAACATTGAACTCCCATAAACCATCTTGTGTGATAAACGCTGTTTTTTCTTTATCTTTTTCATGTATTGGAAGTTGAAAATAACCTGATTTAAGATCTAATTTTGTATAAAAGCGATGACCACCTAATCGATGTAATAATTCTTCAGTTGTTGGTTGAGGAAAACAATCTTTTTTGGTCACCGAGTTTAATTTTCGATAATCGACTAAAAATCGAATACCACCATCCTTTTTTTTGTGAATAATAACTGGAGATGACCAAGGTGAATTTGATGGGCGAATTTGATTAGTTTGTATCATTTTTTGGATTTCATCTTGAAGTTCACGCCGTTGTTCAATGGTTCGTGGGTAAGGTCGTGAACTAACCGGAAGGCTATCACCGGTGTTGATAGTATGTTGAATAGGCGTGTTGGCTTGTGTAACTTTCGAAGTGTCAAAAAGTTTCATGTGTTTGTGCAATATGGACCGTAATTGTTGTTTGTCTTGAACATTTGTAATATGAGCAATTAAGTGATCAATTGTTTGGGATGTTTCAGGAGATGTTTGTTCGAGTTCAATCGCATTAAGAATATGAGGTTGAGACGATACTGATGAGGGTCTGCTAGATGGATCAAATAATAAGAATGAAGGTACGTGATACGGTGTGTGTGTGACTCGACCTAGAAGCGTATTTGTTGGTAATGTATAGGTGTAATCATGTGGATTATATACTTCTAGATATGTAGTATAATTATTTATGTGTAACAACGCCGGTGACATGATAATAGAGTTTTCGGATTGTATAACATCAATAGGCGAGAAGTAGACGGTATCAGCTGATGATAATTCGACTTTGGCTTGAACAGTGTATGATTCACGTGGAGGAATATGAATTACATTAATGGATTTGACATCTAAAGTTAAATAATCAATGCATCTGTCGAATGGAATAAAAATACGACCGTTTTTTGAACATATAGACACCTGATTTGTATGATAATCAATTCGTGTTGCATTTTCAGTACACCAATCACTGCCAAGTATAAAATCTGTATTCATGGTTTTGACGACGAGCACATTTAAAGGTGTAAAAACTCTATCAAATTGCAATAATAATTGAACTTCACCCAATATTTTAAGCAGGGTGTGACCATCACCTAATTGAGCTATACGATCACATGAGGGTACTGCTGAATGGTATAATGTGCTCAATGCACGTTGAGTGATAAATGAATGAGTGGCACCAGTATCTACCATAGCACGTAGACGTGAACCATTGACAGTAGTGTTGATAAAAATTAATGACGGGTTGGGCTTTTTAATATTTTGGCTGACGGTGCGGTGTTTTCCGATGGAGTTAACGGAATGTTGCCGAGAGTAGTTAATTTTTAGAAATGTGCGAGGGGGTATCGAGTAAGTCGGATGTTTTATTGTGTTGCGATTAATACGATGTCGGTGGAATGGAACGAATCGGTGGTGAATATTTGGATTTTGTACAGAATAGGTATTATTTGCTGATGAAGAAAATAATGATGGTCGCGGTGGGAGGGAGTCACTACCATCACTTGACTCCCTTAATAGTTTTTTGCAGATCGACAATCACGAGCAAAATGGCCTAGTTTGTGACATAGATAACATCGTAAGGGGCGCGGCTGATAACGTAAAGCGTTAAACGAAGATGGGTGAGCTGGAGATGGGTGACGTGGCGATGACTGATGGTGAAATCGAGTATATACTGATCGAGGTGAATATACATTTGGAGAATAACCTTCAGAATATATATTTGGTGAATTGTGAGAGTGCATATATTCATTAGATTGTGTAGGTCTATATAATTAAGTGTTTGGATAATTTATTGCTTGTGTATCAGTATCATTTGTTTGATGAACAGACGTAGCAACTAGACGTTCTAAATTTTCTTCGCGTCGTGCTTGTTCGAAAAATTCGGATGGTGTTGATGGAGCTTGACGTAATACTTCTTTCATTAAAGATGATTTTAATCCACGATATAAATGATCAAGTTTGGATGCATCGGTCATGTTTGGATCAACTAATTTGCATAATTTCATAACATCTGTATAATATTCAATAACAGCTTCATCATATCGTTGCTGGCGAGTTCGTAAGCGATTGGACGCTAATTGCTTTGCTGTTGGAGATGAATACGTATGAATAAATGCAACTTTAAATGCACTCCAGGATTCGAATATTGTATTATTTTCATTAAACCATTGTTTAGCATGTCCCTCCAAGAAAGTTGGTATTATTTTTAATGCTTGTGATTCTGTAATATCAGCCATGCGAAAGGTAGCAGTTAAATCCTTCAGCCATTCATCAGCATCTTGATCCGATTTACCAGAGTATTTAGGTGTTTGTTCCAAAGTTTTACTGAGAAGTGTTGCGACGGTTTTTTCTGCCATGATGAGTTCAGTAGGACGATAAACTACTGGATGTATTGTTGTACGATCAGGGAAATTAATATCAATATTGGCTAATCGATTAAATTCAGCTTCAATAAGTCGTGTTGCACCTTGTCGTGTTAGCATACAGGAACCAGACGAATAATAACCAACCCCGGCTAGTGCACCAAATTGTTAGGTCCTTTTTCCCGTTTTCTTTATTATTCTCATTTCTTTCTTTCTTTAAAAAACAAAACAATCGAATGAATCCAAAAAAAACAAAAAAAAAGAAGCAAAGAATGTTGTTCTCTCTTTCTCTCTTCTTCCATGATATACCTCCTTGTTTATTTTTCAAAACAAAGAGATATCATGGAGCAACGAAAAGGAATGCCATTATCGATAGGCGTAATGTTACAGAGAGAGCCCTCTTATGTCAGGAGATGTCTCTCCTGACATAACAAACCTTATTGATTGTTGTTGTTAATGTTTCCTTCTATTGTTGATCTTAATTAAACAAATTCAGTTGGTTCTATTTATCTTCAATGATTATTATTTATTGGTTTAGTTGATCGTTTAATTAAATAATATTTATTTTTAATATAATTATTATCTCTCGATATATTAGCTTGTAAATAATAAAAAACAAACAAACTTTTTAATAAATTGTCGAATATTGATTGATTGAGAACAATCGTTGAATTAATGTTATGATAAAGTGAATTTGTTTTCAAATTCACAATATTGACCTTTATTTATTGGATAATCTCGTCTATTTATTAAACATAGGATATATTCATCTGTTAACTAGAAGGTTAACCTTAATATATATTCGAAATATCTTCTTCTAATCGACGATCGTTGTTAAAGAGGTTGGTCAGTTAAATAAGGTAAATATGATGATATTAATAAGATATTTATTTGATTTGTTCTATTAAATATAGATAATATTTATCAAAAGGTCTCTATGAAGATGTGTTAAGAAAATCGATGGTGATTATATAAATGATGATATATTTCGATTATAAAATAATTGTCGATATATTTTATGGAATTATTGTCTTTTGAAAGGACATATTTCTAGATTTGAATATTTAATTATTTTAATTAAATAATCAAGTTTATGATAAATAAATAAATAGATGTGTTTATTTGATATATATTCAATGTTGTTGATTTAATTCGTTGAATTGATTTAATAAAATATTGATTAATTAATATATTATTAAGAAATAGCCGAGTTAATGAACATATATTTAATTGTTTAAAATAACAAATAAATCTATGATGTTTTTTGTGTACTCAAAAAGTGAGTACACTCTAGAATCGGTCAGTGTGTCCGGCCGTTTACACGATAACGTTTGAAAGAAGAGTCCAATCGCGATGAAATTTTCTACACAGTTTAGTCTTAACAATGTCTCGGTCGAGTTCGAAGATGAGAAGGATTGGCCAAGCCATTCCCGAGTTATTGCAAAAATAGTCATTTTTCCCTATGAGAAGATAGACCCTTCTCTGTTTTCATAAAAAACTTTTCCTATCATAGTCAAATAAAACCCTAACTATTATATACCATTCGATAGAGAATTTCACGAGCTACAAAATGGTATATAAAACATAAAGAAACAAGAAAGCTAACTCGCCTATTGCAAAGATAACACTAGTCGACGTTCTTGCCTCTCGTCTTGCCAGATTCTTGTTTTTCTTGGTTATCAGACAAGATTCTTAATAATCATGATGGTCAGACAAGATTCCTTTTGAGAGGAAAGAAAAAAGATTCTTGCCAGAAGTTCAGGATGAAAAGAATCTTGTCTGATTACTCAGAAGTAAAAGAATCAGACAAGAATGACAAGATGTTCAAGATTTTTTAAAAGTTCAGACAAGAATCTTCTTTCTTTCCTTTCAAAAGAATCTTGACTGAAGTTCAAGATGACAAGAATGTTGTCTAATATATCAGAAAAACAAGAATCTTGAAAGAACCACAAGATATTTAAAAAGTTCTTGAAATTCAGACAAGCTTCTTTTTTTTTCTTTTAAAAGATTCTTATCTGATCTTCAAGATCAACAGCACGTGATGTCTTTGTTCAAATACATATATAAATATAGACGTATGACCGTTACTTATTCATTTATGCTTGTGACGGTCGTATACGATTGTACTATTGTCGTTTAAACCGTAAGTTACTTTTTAAAAAAGATTAATTTTTTCCTTTCATTTAGATTCATCTCAACGACAAAACCAAAGGTAAGTACTATTCTAAATTAAATAATTTTTTCTTTTATTTAGGTCCATCTCAACGGCACAAAATAATGGTAAGTATTTTTTTTCAATTAAATATATTTTTAATCTTTTGTTTAGTTCCATTTCAATCCAATAATTATTGATAAGTATTATTTTAAATCAAATAATTTTTATCTTTCATTTATGTCCAATTCAATGTCACAAGCAGTGATAAATATTGTTATTCAATAAAATATTTTTTTTATATTTCAGATTCAACTCAACGACATAACCAATGGTAAGTATTTTTATTAAATAAAATAGTGTTTTTTTCATTTTAGATTCAACTCAATGCTACAACCAGTGGTAAGTATTATTGAAATAATTTTTATTTATTTATTTAGATTCAACTCAACGATACAATCAAATAGAAAGTATAATTAGTTAAAGAAAATATTTTTTTTTCTTCGTTTAGGTTCAATTCAATGGTACAATCAAATGGTAAGTATTATTATTGAAATGAATTTTTTTTCTATTTTAGATTCAACTCAACGACACAATCAAAGCGTAAGTCTTTTTATTAAATAAAAAATCTTTTTTTTTGTTTAGATGCGACTCAACAGCACATTCCATGGTAAGTTCTTTTTTCAATATATTTAATATTTTCTTATTGTTTTAAATAATTTTTTTTATTTTATAATAAAAAAACTATTTTGAATAATAAAAATATTATTTAAAATACTTATAATAAATTTATTTTTTCAAAAAGGCCTTTTATGATTACGATTATTTTTGGAAAGCTTGCGTTAAGGAGATGAGAGGAAAGTGACAATAAGTCACCCCTCTCTTCACTAATTAGATGCTTATGCCTATACGATGACAAACGGCGTCATATACGATAGTATCATTATACAAAAGTACTGGTATTAGCATTAAATTAATGCAATGCTAAGACTAAGCCCACATCCGTATTTGTATCACAAGAATTACAAGAAAACAAGAATCAGATAAGAAGTCAAGAAAAGAAAGAATCAGGCAAGAAAACAAGAAGACAAGAATCTTGCCTGGGGATGAATTTCTTGCCTCGCCAGACAAGATTCGGTCTACAAGAATACCACAAGAAGGTCAAGATCTGTTTTTTCAGGCAAGAATCTTGTATAGAAGGAAGGGCAAAAGAATCTTGACTGATAGCTAAGAAAATCAAGAATCTGGCAAGACGAGAGGCAAGAACGTCGACTAGTGAATTAATCGAAATTCGGTTCTGTTTTTGTCCACGCTCTATGTGATCCACAAATAGAGGTCTATCTTCCCATCACAGAGGTGATAGTTGTAGGTTTTCTAGAATGGAGAACTCGAATCTATGTTCCATTCGCCTCAAAATTCCATTGGTTGAGCAGTGACCAATAGAAATCAAGTTATAGGAAAACCGACTTTCTTAGAGTAAATCAAGGCGAAGAGTTCAAATCTGAGCTGTATTCGTCCCCAAATCCTATTGTTTGAGCAGTAGCCAATAGAAATCAAGCGTATTATAGAAAGGTTTGTCAGGATAACTTTGATGTCCAGACATTCTAGGATGACTCATCTGTCCCATTCACTTTTCTTCAGTACACATAACTCTCGGATTTAAATCCGAGGTTTCCGCATTTATTATTAATATAAATCGAAACTAATAATGGTCTTATTGATATAAATAACGGATGAATTATTTTAAAATAAATATTTATGGTAAATAATGATCAAGTGTTTATATTATATTTTCGATAAAATATAATTAATTATTTGTTTGATTTATTAATAAATTAATAAATTAATATAATAAATTAAATATTGAATATTATTTTCATTAACAAAATAATTCTGATAAAATATTAAAATGATTATAAAATAAATAAATCAAATTGTTTATTTCTACAATTATAATTAATAAAAAATATATAATTAAAAAGAAAATAATTTATATTAAATAAATATATGTTTAAGTATAAATTTAAATTTTTCATATAAAATATCGTTTAAAATAAATGAATTTTTTTGTTAAAGATAAATCTATTAATTGTAAATAATGATTAAATTGAAGGATATTTATTTGATAATATAATTTATATTTCATCACTATTATTAATAATATATCTATTTTCTTGTTGATCAATAGATTTATTTTATATAATCATAATCATTTTATCTTTTTATTAATTTATATTTTTTTTTTACTATAAACAATTGATATTTATATTTAATATCGATGATTTATTTGTTCAATAATTATTTATTGATAATATCTATAATAACCATATATTGATATTTGTTCGAAATCAATTCTATAATGATAAGATTGATTTATAAATATCTATAGGTTATTCTTTAACAAAATCAATTGATTTTGTTAATCATAACATTAATTATTTGTTCTCTTTCTCTATTTAATAAATCTGAACATGGTTTTAAATAATAACTATTAAATAATATATAACATGTCTATTGATGATGGATATTATCTTTAAATTTCTATTTAATTTATCAAAATAATTCTATCACGTATTGAAGGTAATACGTAAACGCAAACGTTTATTATGAAAAACAAAAGAATATATATCCATCACAATAGACAGAGATATTCCGTAGTAGACAACATTATTACGTAGTAGAGAATATTATTACGTAATAGAGAACAGGATCAAGGCCTATATATAACATTTATTTGACCTTGATCAAAAATAACGAATACAAGTTGAGATCAAGGGAAGATGAAAGAACGAAAGAAAAACAACAGAAATGAAAAGAAAGGAAACAGAAAATAACAATAGTGAATCTCACTATATGACAAATTCTATAATGATTAATTGATAATTGTATAAATGGTCTTATTTATATTGATTTTAATATAAATCAATATGGAAATAGTTATGTTTATTTAGAATGTTGTGTCATTAGGTAAATATCTATATTTACATCATGGTCAATATAAATGAGGTGATGATCATCTTATTGTTATTATTATTTTATTATATTAATAAATAAAATGATCTTGAATATTGATATTGAATATGTTATTTAAGATAGTGATGATAAATTTCTTTAACCAATATCAATTCTATTATATAATGATTGTCTTTTATAATAACATACCTTCTATTGATGGTATTTATCTTTGATTTGATAAATAATTCAATAAATAAATATTGATTTAATAATTCAATAAATAGATTTCTATTATCTATTGAATAAATAAATAACTAATAATAATGGATGCTCTTGTTAAATAATGATATATTATTGTTAAAATAGAAATTGTTTCTGATATAAATGATGATTAAAAAATAAATAAATAAATATAATAAACAAGAGATATTAAATAATTAAAATAAAAATCTATTGTTCTATGTATATATGATGAATTATGTTATTGATTGAGGAAAATATTTTCTTGATCAATTAAATGATATTGATGGTGATCAATAAATTGATTGAAGTATATTATCAAAATATTTATCTTCAATAGAATTTTTATTTATATTTGTTTATTCATTTTAGAAACGTTTATGTTTTTGATCAATTGTTTTATATCTATTGTTCCGTTTATTTTCTTATTAATAATATCATTTCTCGTCAACATCTATCATATAAATAACATTGACCACCTATTGATGATCATCATTTTGAATATTGTTGATGTTGATTAATTAGTTTTTCGATAAAGTTTATTAACTCTATTGATTAATTGCCATTTATTTATAGATGATCAAAAAATGAATCAACTTATTGAAGATGATTATGATCAATACGATCATAATTAATAAAACATATTAATCGATCTATATCATTTTGTGTAAATTATAATCGTCAATATGGATAAAAAAAAAATGACCAAACAAAATCAATTATATTACACGACAAAGTTTTAAACCTATTGATGATGTTGATTGAGAACATTTTTTGTTTTTAAATAGATAAGTTAAAAAATTGAAAATGACTATTTAAAGGAGCATGAAAACCATTAATTATAAGATGATCAACAATAGATTGAAGAGTATTAAGATAACGACTATTGACATTAGTTGATCACTGAATATCTTGACGATTGATTTTATTCATCTAGGAAACACAATTTTAAATAAGTTAATTATTATTCAATTTGAAAAGAGGACTATTCATCACCTATCAACAAAAACTAGTGCGATTATAGAAAAGAAAAGCTTGTGCACTGCCGTCGCCGCAATGAACACTCCTGATAGAATTGATTAGTTTTTTTTTTTTTTTTTTTTTTTTGTTACTTTGTCAAATCCATACGGATATGTGTGGGACCGGAATGAAATTGGAGTCAGAGTTAGACCAGTGTTACCAAGAGTATGATCGACATCGGGCCAAGGTAAGAACTATGACCGACATAGTTCTTATCTTGGACCGTTCCCGACCATAGTCTGAGTAAAACTTATCTAATTCCTAGTACCGATTCGGTTCCAGTCATTGTCTATCGGTCGACACACATCTCTATTTGTGTTGTTTGAATAAATTTAAAGAAAACGTTTATAAAATAAACTCTTATCAATATAACCGTTGAAACGATATTTGTTTAATTTGTTAAGCTAAATCATTATTTCTAGTTGTATAATATAATAAAGAAAATAAATTATCCAATAAAGGTATTGTTACTAATGATAATTCTAATAAAAATTTGAATTATTTATCTAATCTATTAATTTATATAATAAATAATCATTTTAAATAAATATTAATTGATGGTTGATTATTATAAATTGTGTTCTGTTGTTTGTATATATATATATTTGTTAATGATTTATATTTTGTTGAAGAATTTTTTAATGATATAATTTAATCTGATGATAATAAATTGTATAAATCATATTATATAAAATGATATTGTTCAAAAGAAAAAAAAAAAAAAAAAAAATTCCATAAAATATATTGATAAATATAATTTAATAAATAAATTGTTTTATATTTAAATTCTAATAAATAGTATATTGTTTTAATTGAAATAAATATTTATTTAATAATGATTTGTATTGTTATATTATTGATTTATTAAAAATAAATCAAATATATAAATTAAATATTCCTATAAACGACGAATATCAATTGAAAATGGTATTTAAATCGTTATTTAAATTATTTATTATTGATCTTAGTTGATATGATGATGATTGAGTTAAAACTATTTAAAAATCTTCTCTTCTTGGATATAATAGATCTTGTTCAGATGTTTTTTTTATTTTGAAATTCTACAAAAATTTCTTTTCTATTATTATTATTAGATTTTTTTTTTTTTTGATTTTTTAAATACTGGAAAATGTTTTTGTTTTTTTTTTTATGTTCATCATTAAATTGTTTATCATCATTAATTATTTATATTAATTTAATTTGTTAAATATATATAATTATCAATATTTGTTGAGTATTTAAAATAAATAAAATAAAATAATCGTTTATTTATATATTTATTTAATAATAAAAATGGTTCAGATGAACCAATTCTATAAGATAATAAATTCGATATAAATCATTTGATAAATAATTATTTTCAATAAATATATAAATAAGATATTTTTAAACTTGTAAAACTAATCAATAATCAATTGAATTTTTTCCTGATAGAATTATTGTTGATATTTGTATTTCTATTTGTCTTTGTCTTGTTAATGATGATGATAATTTTGATTTTTTAAAATAATGTTTCGACGATAATTATTTTCTGAATTTATTATATGTGGACTGTTCTATTATAGATGATCTATGTCAAAATTACCAATATTTATTAATTAATTGTGAAAAATTTCTTTTTTTATATGAATAAAGAAATTAATTTTATTCATATAAACGATATATTAATTTCAATTGATTGATATTTATTATTTCTATTTAATAATAATTTATATATTCAATAGCTAATAAATGATTATAATAAATAGTTGTTTTACTTGAAGAATTTATTATTAATAATCTTTGTTGACATAAATAAACAATGATTATAAATAATGATTGTTGTTGATCAGTTGTTAATATATAATTTGAAATAAAATAACATTGAAAATATTCTTTAAAAAATTGAGTCCACCATCAATGATATGAAGATAATTATAACAAAACGTTTTGTCATATAAATTATTTTTCGATGACGAATAGGAAATCTATCAAATATTTGTAAAAGATCATTTAAATAAATAAATGAAGAATATGCAAACAACACTAAAAAATTTAAATAAAAATTTTCTTTTACAATCTAAACCATCAAATATTCGACGAAACTGAGTAAAATCGTTTCGCATCATCATCGAATAGAGATTGTTAAGTTAACTCTGAATATGTTTTTATAATAACACTTCGAAGAGTTTGGTTTGGAAAAAAAAAAGCCTATGAATATTGCAATAGACTTAAATATATCAAGTCTCGGGAGTCTTATGGAAACGTCTATATTTTTTCACCAAAAACTCAATTTGGAGCTGCTCGTCTTTGACTTAGAAGAAAACTAGCCGAACTGATGCCCACCGTTTGATCTCATAATATAAGCTCAAATGGCAAGTATCGCTTCAGGTTGTTCCCTTGTTGATGTAACAAAAAAGGATAATTTCCTCAATTCTGGCTGTTAACATCCACCATCTAACTTTATTCAATCGGACTGAAATGTTTTTATCATAGATATAAATAAGTATCCTTAATAGATAAAATCGTCTATTTTCGTGTTTCCAGGTTGTCTATATCCTAACTAATAGATATTTATATGATATATCAAAAAAATAGAATATAATTATGTTAGATTTTATATAATAAATGATATAATCTGTCTGTTTGTTGCATCATTCCTGATAATGATGTTAATTGACTTATTAATAAATCTGGTAATAATTATAAATAATTGGTTAGTTGGTTGTTGATGATAAATGTTGTATATGATCGATTGTTAAAAATCTTTCTAGATTGATTTATTTGTCAATTAGCATGATTAACTTGTATTTGTAATTGTATAGATTTATAATAAATATTTTCAATATTATTTGTTGATGATAATAAATTAAATAATTATTGTCGACAATAATGCATTATTTTATATTTATCTTTTATAAATACCTTAACATTGATTTTTATTTTTTATTTTTTTCATATTTTTCATTATTATTATTATTATTAATATCATCATTTAATATATATGGATAACAAAAAAAAAAAAAAATATCCAACTGTTAAACGTATTGATAATATATGTTGACCATATGACAAAAAATGAAAAGTTAAGTAATGCTAATTAATGAGATGATTGTATTAATATATAATTTAATGTAAGATTGTTCTCCAAAATCTAAAAGAAAATAACGTTCTATCAACACCTGATAAACGATCAATTATAAATTGATATTATGGTAAATATTCTCTCCATATTGAATATTATTTTATATTTATCGTTAATATATAATCAATTGTTATTATCTGTTGTTGTTGTTGTTAAAGATTTTCATCATCAATATGATTATTATTATTTGTTGATAATCTTTGTTCATTTTGTATTGTTAATATTGATTTTAATCTATGTTTTTTTTTAATATTGATGTGTTGTGTTGTAGCTTCTTTTTTTTTTGCAATTAATTTTAATTTATCTTTTTGTAAACTTTGTTTATCGTTTAAATATTGATGGTAAATGTGTTAACCATAGTGATGTTCCAATTAAATTATTATTTATTTTATTATCAATTGTTGTTGTTGATATTGGAAATGATGAAACAATAACTGATATTCTATCATTTGTTTCTCCTGTTGAATTTATTGATGTTGGGAACATATTAAGTCTATAATCATATCTATTTATATTTGGTCTTGAAAATGAAAATGGATATCGATTTGTTCAATTTAATTTTTATATAGATGATCGTGGCATTCAATTTGATCTTGTTCAATTATAAAGATGATCTCAACTAGTTGTTTATGTAAGATAAGGTGGTGATGGGTTTATTGTGTTCATATCTATGTTATCTTAATAAATGTCTAATATAAACATATTAAAGATGTGTATCATCACTTGATGAATCCATTGTATAATTAAATAGTGTT
Source organism: Rotaria sordida (assembly GCA_905250125.1). Taxonomy (NCBI): domain Eukaryota; kingdom Metazoa; phylum Rotifera; class Eurotatoria; order Philodinida; family Philodinidae; genus Rotaria; species Rotaria sordida. The sequence continues at coordinate 16,481 of CAJNOL010003599.1, forward strand.
ATTTGAAATAGAGCTGGTTTTCGTTTTAAATAAAGATTTGATGATGATGAAAGAGAATTTGGTTAAATTTTTGATAATACATTGAGAATATTTGTTGATGAATATAATGTATCTTAATCACATGGTTTTATTGGTAAATACCTGGATGATAACAATTATCATTTATACCAATTGAACGTGATGATTGCGATCGATTTGTTGAATGTTGATGATGTTGATGAATTAAAATAAGGTTGACGAAGAGAACATTCAATTAATGTTAATAGATCAACATCAAATAAATGATCATCAAATGGATAAGCATAAAATCCAAATCTTAAGTAAGAAAAATAACAATAATTAGAATTCTATGTCCCATATCGAACCATTTGGTTTGGATCCAAAACAATTTTACCGACCGGATGTGGATACAACAAATTTTAATCGATCAGGTCTGAGTCCAAGTCCGTAAATTTTTGCACTCAATGACCTTTAGTCGCATCGTCGGTGGAACATTTTGAGTCTATGTTAAGATTAGCAATCGTTTATAAGATTTCCATCGGGAAGAGGAGGACGAATGTTTTTATGGTATTGAAATGAAATCGAGCTAGTGATTATTATTTATAACTGATATGTTGAATTGTATAGAGCTGATACATTTCAGAAAACATTTGTCAACTTGTGTAAAAAAGACGTATCCTTAAAGAAATCGACCAACATCTATTTTTACCTAATTTAGACTTTCACAAGAAGAGTTTTCGATGTACTTTACTGATAAATAGAATAATGATGAAAGAGTAGGGTTCACAAAAAAAAAAAAACTTTCGATAAGTTTTAGTTAATCTAACTCGAGTTGCCGGTACTATTCTACTTAATTGGTTAGAAAAGAGTACTAGTTCAACTGATTAACAATATAGAAGCTAACATTTAGTCATAGAGAATTGACCATTTTCTAAGTCTCCTTCAGTAGGAAAACATTATTAATTGTTACCAAGAGCAGTGAAAATGTTTGACGTTTGTATAGGAGTGTTTCGATGCAGTGCATAAATCTATCAAACTGATGGAAGGAGAAACAAATATTTGAGCCTTTCCTAGCCTAAGCAAGCTCCCATGGCTTTGCCGCTTCTAACATATGGTATGTTTGTTGACGGTAGTGTTGATAGCTGTTATGAGTATCGGTTCTATCTATCAACGATTGCATAGAAAGTAGTTTCTACTCATATTGAAATAAATCGAGAATAAAATAGTGTTCAGAATATATTTTACTAATAGAATTTATTTTCAGTGCCATCTCAATAGATGGCTGATAAACAATGGTACAATTTCTATTTTCTGGTTTTTCTCAACGAGCTTTCATTGTAGAAATTTTGCGTCTAGTCTCAAAAGATCTTGTTTCCAAAATGACATAAGAAATGTTTTATCTAAATTTTTCATTTAAAAAAAAAAAACAAAAAAAGTGATAAAATAGTCCTATTCTCTTGGAATGTGTATGTTTTTCTAACATAAATAAATGTGGAAACTTCGGATTTAAATCCGAGAGTTATGTGTACTGAAGAAAAGTGAATTAGGCAGATGAGTCATCCTAGAACGTGTGGACATCAAAATTGTCCTGGCAAACCTTTTCTATAAACACTTGATTTATATTGGCTACTGCTCAACCAATAGGATTTGGAGGCAGATACAGCTTAGATTTGAACTCTTCACCTTGATTTACCCTAAGAGACTCGTTTTTCCTATAACTTCATTTCTATTGGTCACTGCTCAACCAATGGAATTTCGAGGCGCATGAAACACAGATTCGAGTTCTCCACCCCAGAAAACCTCGAACTATCATCTCTGTGATCGAAAGATAGAGCTCGATTTATGGATCAATTAGAGCGTGGACAAACACAGAACCGAATTCCGTTTAATTGTCTTTGCAATAGGTGAGTTAACTTTCTTGTTTCCTTATGTTTTATATACCATTTTGTAGCTCATGAAATTCTCTATTGAATGGTATATAATAGTTGGGGTTTTATTTGACTATGATAGGAAAAGTTTTTTATGAAAGCAGAGAAGGGTCTATCTTCTCATAGGAAAGCATAGGGAAAACTGACTATTTTTGCAATAACTCGGGAATGGCTTGGCCAATCCTTCTCATCTTCGAACTCGACCGAGACATTGTTAAGAATAAACTGTGTAGAAAATTTCATCGCGATTGGACTCTTCTTTCAAACGTTATCGTGTAAACGGCCGGACACACTGACCGATTCTAGAGTGTACTCACTTTTTGAGTACACAAAAATGATTATTTTAGTTTTATTGGTTGAGACTTTGTTGCCTACAACAAAGTTCTATTATTCGAACAATTTTTCAATAAACGCTCGTTGTTGATGTTAGTTAATATATATTTGGTTCGTTATTTCTTAATAATTGTTTTTGTATAGTAGAAGTTTTTGTTGAATAATATCTGTTAATTGTTAATAACCATTGCAAAATTTTTGAGCCAAATTGATATTGATATTGATTAGTCGATTGTCGAATAATAATAAAAAACGATTTAAATCCTGCTGATAATTTAAATCGAAGTAAATATTGATAATTAATTTGAAATAAATTAAAAAAAAAAAAATTTTCAAAAAAAATTTCAATATGATTATGATTAATAATAATAATTAATATAAATGTTGTCGATAGATATAGATATTGTTCTTGATCGATTAATAAATCTATGTTATAAAAATATTTCATTTAATAATAAACATTTAAATTGTATAAATAAATTATATTAATAAATTTAATGAAAATAAAATTTTTTTTTTTTTTTCATTTTTTCTTGTTAAATAATTTATTGTTGAATAATTCTCTAAACCTAATAAATGTTGTTGATGTTTTGTTGAAGGTTATTTTATTGATATTGTTTCAATGATGAATATTTTGATTAAAGTAGAAGATGAATATGTTTTTATTAATATATTAATAAATAAAGTAAAAAAGAATTTTTTTTTTATTTAAATCTTCTTGATTTAATCTATAACGAAATTGATTTGTATGTTATATAGATGGTGTTGTTCTTTCGAAATCAAATATATCTATTCAAGCTATTATTTGTTGATTATTTTATTCTTGTTTATGTATTTCAGGTTGTTCGAAATCCCATCTATGACGATTTATATTTGTTTTGTTATATAAAGTGTATCAATCCAATAGGATGAATTGACATGAGGAAAAAAAGAAATATTACTGGTGATGAAACAAATGATGTAAATGATAGAAGTGAAGGAAAAGTTTATATTGAAATAGGAATTCGAATTTTGATCATCAATTGAAGATTTTAATTGAGTAGAATTTATAGAAGATCTACTTGGTCTTTCATAAGATTGCATATCTCGAAAATAACGAAGGAAATAGATCAACAATATTCAACTATAAAAAAAAGCAACAGTTTCGATTTTTTAAAATTTAATTATTGATGGTTATTCTCAGATAGAAGTTAATTTATTTATTAGTTTTTCATGTAGTATTATATGGATCTATAGTGTTTGGGATTATTCTTCTTATTGAATCTGTAGATTTTTCGATAGTTTATTATTTTCTTATCATAAATCAGGGTGTCAATCAATCTAACGAATAAAGTCTTCCAATTGATTAATCACTGAGGAGTCCGGAGTAGACCCTGTCGGTTTGATCCCGAACTCGGACTTGGTCGGATTTTAGTTCGAAAATTTTCGAGCGATGAACTCTATTAGAGACAATGTGCATAATGTAGATCACAGTAAGTTTGGAATATTCTGGAACACGAGTACGGATTCTCAGCTTATTGATGTGTAGCTTCTACAAATATCAAAAATGTTCTATCTTCTCTTAGAGTTCTTAATACTTTCTGACAATTTTTAACAACTTCATGAGAACTTTGGAGAGAAACTAGATGTTGAGATAAGATTTGCCTTTCTCTGAGCAGTAGTGTCAAACTTGAAAGTTGAATTCAACTATTCAACTATTAATTCAACTATTCAATTATTGAATAGTTGAAGTTTCAACTATTCAACTATTCAA
>CAJNOL010003600.1:0-10165 GCA_905250125.1 Rotaria sordida
TATTAGCAATTTATATTTTTTATAATGCTAAACGATCACGTCGAAATATAAAACCAACTGAAATAACAAATAATGATGTTGTGACTACTTATCATTTTTTATCTACTGTTGTCTCTTAATTTTGTGCATGTTTGTGTGTATTTCGTAGTTCAGATTTTTATTTGATTTATTATATTAAATAAGTACTAGAAGATAAAATTTATGTCATTTTGATTATTTTTATTTTTGTAATGGCCTATACGGGCAAGACTTTTCGCATCCGAACTCAACCCAGATTCGAATAGCTGTATTTGCTGCTCGACTGGATCTGGAGCGGAACTAATCGATATCCGACAGATATGTTTATAATCATAGTACAGTTTTCAAACTTTTACTTTATATGAAATCCGATCAATTTTGTTTGTTGCTGATGACGTTAGAATTCTTTGTTTATATGAACAGTTTGAAAAATGAAAAACTCTACAATATCAACTTATGAATATTATTTTGAATATAAATCCGAAATGTCATATATATATACCCGAATGAGGGAACATGTAGAAAAGTTGAGCATTTCATATTTTATCAAAAGAGTTTTGCCTTTCGTCAAATCTGAAGATGATTTAAAACGTGGGGGGAACTCCTATTGCATACTGTTTCATGACATATAATTCTTAATTTGAAGTACTGTTATAATCTATATAGGACAGCTCAAATATCAATCAAATATTTGCAACTACCAAATGTGCTCTCTTGAATGTTTTATTGTTTTATCTGCTCTTTGAGAGAGAATTTAACAATAAAATCGCTTTGCATTTAACAAACCTCTGACAATAATCACTAAAAAAGGATTGATCCATTATTGATATTTGAAGTTAGTAATACGTAGCATGGGTGTCAATCTTATCAGCGCATTCTATGAATCACTAAATATAAAAACAAAGAATAGTTGCCAAAAACATTTGCAAAGATTATTTAAATGTACTTGATATTATTCATTCGTCTTTTTTGTTTTGATATTTATCATCGGATTCATATTTTTTTAAAATAATAATGAAAAGTTTAACAAAATTTCAAGTTAACATCTACCCCCTCACAACAAAAAATTGTTTTTTTTTCGAACATCCAATATTAATGAAACTTCCTGTGGAAGTGTAACTCGAGCTAGATACCTCACAGTAAAAACTTCAGCTCGATACATTGAATCTAAAACAGAGTTGGATAGTTTAGATTGGTTTTAAAATGCAGCGAAGACGTGACGTTACACTTTAATAACATCCGATTTTTTTCTATTCTGTATTTCTTGAAAGCTTCATTGATAAATTACGGAAAAATCACAGAAGGTGTAAGTCCAGAACGTTTAGTTTTTCGTAAATATTAAAGGACAAATCGAGAAATATAGTTCTATTAAATTGTAGAACTGATTTTTGCCTTCATTTTGACATAAAGTCCAACTTTCTAGCGTTAAAAATAAAAATCCCTAACGTGAGAAAAACGTAAAACAAGTTACATCTACTGAGATATTAACAATAATCATCTGTTTAAAAAAGAAAAACATAATAAATTCATCTAATTTGATATACATCATATTTTAGTTTCAAACTTATCTCAAATTTTATTTCTATTTGAATTTCTTTATTTTGACTTTGTTGTGCTATAGTCAAACTTATTTTTTTAATTCAAAAAAAAAAAAAAAAAAGGAAGTTTAGTTATTTTGTGTACATAAAAAGAAAAGATCAATAGACAATGTAATAAAACGGAAAGCCCTCTGATTATCGTCAGAGGACAAAATTATATTGAATAGAGAATACAAAGATATGTATTCATGTTCGTCCTTCTCATAAACAACATATAATGATCCTTCGAAATAGGCAGACACACACAACATGACGATGACCTTTTTTCTTGCTTCATATTATTGTATATTTCATACGAACTCCCTTTATCAATCTTATTTAATCCAATAAGTCTCAACTTGATGTTTATTACTGCTTTAATCGTCATTTTATAAGACGAAGAATAAAACACAAACGAATAATGATGACAACAATATTATTCGTTTATCTTGTTTTATTTTTCACGATAACTAATGGACAAGACAATCTATGTGAACCAAATGGTTTATGGTCATGGACACCATGGTTTAATTTTCATACACCAAATTCTAAAGGTGAATATGAATTACATGCTGCTATTCGTAGTCAACATCCAACTATTGTTTGTGCTGAACCACGTGCTGTATCAGCAGTTAATCAAGCTGGCATTAATATGAATGACACACTTGATATGATTATATTACGTTCATATGATATTTTTTGTCTTAATACTTATGATCCAAAATTTCAACAAAAAATATGTGATGATTATAGTGTACGTTATTGTTGTCCAGTAGTTACAAATTCATCAACAAATAAAGATGAGATACGTGAATTATTTATAAGTAGTAATACAAATTCATTAGTTGATAATCAACCAAAAGCTGCACAATTGAAATGTGGTCGAGCACCACGTGCTATTACTGATCAATCTAATACTGCTACAAATATATTGATGTCTCTATTAAATGCAGTACTGCCAAAAATTATAAATGGAATTGAAGCACGTCCTAATAGTTGGCCTTGGCTTGTATCCATTGGTATTCAATATCGTGGTCCAACAGGTATTTGGCAAAATCGTACTCATGTATGTGGTGGTACACTAATAGAATCATCACATGTTCTAACAGCTGCTCATTGTCTTGAACAAAAAATAGATGATCGTTTTGTTCCATTAACATCAACAAATCCATCATTAGAATCATTTTTTATTTTACGTATTGGTATTCATGATATTCGTTTAACACAACCAAGCGAAATTTATCGTGCAAAACGTATATATATTCATGAAAATTTCATTTCAAGTACATTTGAAAATGATATAGCAATTATTCGACTTGATCGACCAGTACGAATTACTGAACATATATCACCAATTTGTTTACCATCAAATAATGTTGCACCAGGTAAAAAAGTAACTGTTGCCGGTTGGGGTACAGTAGCTGAAACAGCACGTATTCATTCGAATGTACTTCGACAAGCTAATATTAATGTTTTACCACCGATTAATTGTCGAGTTTATACGGATATTCATTATGATGCTTCAAAACAATTATGTGCTGCAGCTTTAGATTGGTCAAAAGATACTTGGTGGAGTCTTTTTATTTTGATTTAAATTATAATTAATAGTTTTCTTTTCTTGTTTTTGTTTTTGTTTTTAGTGCTGGCGATAGTGGTGGTCCATTGATGCATCAAGATAATGGTATATGGTCAATAGGTGGTATTACATCTTATGGTTATGGTTGTTCGAAACGTGGTTTTCCAGGTGTTTATACTCGTACGGTGCCTCATTTATCATGGATTAAGACGAGAATGCTGAGCAATTATTAGGATTTTGGACAATTTCGTTTTCTTTCTTTTTTATATATATATAAAATAAATGACTAAATACAAATAAATTGAATGATTTTTATCTTTTGGAAATTCATGTTTTCATCATGATGTTTTATGAACATCGAATCTATCATTGATTTAATCATAAGAGTTAATATATAACAGTTTAGAAAAACATACTATAATAATTTGAATTATTATAAGTTTGTAGAACTTGTTCTTAGTCAGCATAATTTGTTCCATTGGGACAGAATAAATTGTATTGATTGCTTTAAATCTAAGGTTAATTAATTAAATAAATAACTTATAATTAGGTTAAATTATTTGTAAATTTATTTTATTGGTCGAGTTGAGTTAAATGCAAATGTCACTTTTTTGCGTCATGTTTACAATTAAGCTGTGATGTGAGTATATATATATATATGTGATCTTTTTTCTTTATTTTATTGATTTGAATGAAATATGGGTATGAACTTTTTTTTTTTGTTGGAATTGAAATTCAGATCAGATATGGTACTGGTGTGAATGTTGTTTCATTATGATTAAATATCACTACAGAACGAAAGTGCTTATGGAAATCTACGAACATCAATTTTTTGAAAAGATTTCACTTGAAAACATAATGTACAAGCTGTTTACGCTGTTTCTACCAAGTAAAATATATTGAAAATGTGACTATAAATGAAATAACTCAGTTTTAATTTATCTTACTAATTTTTATTCATTTCATTAAATGATGTGCTCCACTATTTTATGAATAATTTTTGATAGGAACATCAGAGAGATCTGTGATTTTTACCAATTTTTGATAGAGATTTTTGAAAATGCTATTCTGAAGCTATTTTTCTTTTAAATTTAGACTTCTAACAAGACTGATCGATGGAAAAGAAATTTCTCTTTTGTTCTGTTCAAGAGTTATAAGACTTTTCCTCATAGTTCCAATATTAGCTAATTCACCAGGAATCACTCAGAAAAGCAGCTAGACAACGGTATTTCACAATGCCTGACATGTGACGCATCATCTATATCAGCATCCTTGTGTGAGAGTGCGAAACATGCATAGTAGAGCCGCGATTTTTGCCCTCCTCATATTAATGAGATGTGCTGCCATAGGGAACTGTAACGAACCCTATCTGAATTATAGATTATAATGGGTACAAATTAAATGCTCAATATTATATACAAATTATCAGTAAATAAATCAAACTATCAGTGTAAAATTTGATGTTCAGTAGCTAATTACGTTTGCTCAGTAAATTAATAATTTCTTTAATATTAAAAGGAAAATATCAGTAATTAATTCTGTTTGCTCTGGATGATGATGATATCATTAGGCAAAAGCATTTTGTATTCTATACAGTATAAGATAAATGTTTAGTACATATACAAACGGCCGTTTTACATAGCATCCATGCATGTCATTGTTTCTTGGCCTACTTTTTATATTTGAATACGGTTGTTCGATATTCTACAAGTACATAATAAGATGAATATATTGTCTTCTCTCTTTGTTCTCAGATTAACAAAAGAAAGAAGATTCTCGACTTCATCCCCTTATTTGCCTTTCTGCCTATCCCTATATAGGGGTATAGGTGTGGGTTGTTCTGTTTTTGGAATGAAATGACATCTTACGTGAAATAATTGATGTTTTAACAATATTATTTCTTGGAATTGCACATATTATTTTATTAAATGTTTTAATTATATTGAAGATCGTTCATATACATCTTGGCGTTATCAACATTTTTTTTTACCAATAAATGAATTTTGTTTAAAATCTTCAATTTCACCTCGATTTAATATCATTGTTCGTCACTACTCTGAATTGAACTCTAGATCAATTTAGGAGATTGTAGAGTTCGCCAATTGAGATTGTTCCGACCGAAAAAAAGAAGGATGGTTAAAGCGATACTTATATGAGTATTTATTTTTTATTCCACCTATGTTTATTAATCTTTAAATTGAACTTGAAAGTCAAAATAATAAGGCTGCTCACTTATTCAAAGAAAATCAATAATAACATGCCATTGTTTTGTTTAATAGAAGTAAGAATTCGAATTTTATTTTCTTAAGAAAAATAATTAGTTTTCAATTTCGCGCCAAATAGGAAACAAATTTTATCTATAAATTTAATTTTACTTTTGACATATCCTTAGATGACACATGAAAGAAGATAATGAGACTCTAACGTGTCATTGGACAATTAAAAACAAATTCTCATCTTTCATATGATTCATGTCAGTTAATATATTTCGCAATTACATACTGTTGCCAAGTGCATTATTTTTTCTTTCTCTTATATAAATACATTTACATATTGCAACAGCCGTGGAAAAAAAGCAATGAGCGTCGATGTTGATGTTGTTATCATTGGTGCGGGAGCAGCTGGTCTTGCTGCGGGTATTGGTTTACAATCAACTAATCTAACCTTTCTTATCCTTGAAGCTCGTAATCGTGTTGGTGGTCGAGCACATACAGATCTCGAAACATTTACACCTATACCAATCGATCTTGGCGCTAGTTGGATACATTCTTATGGACCTAAAAATGCTCTTTATAATTATCATAAATCTTTTGATAAAGATCAGACAAGGACTAGACCTGTCGGTAAGCGTCTCCGACTTGATTATAATGGACAACCTTTTTCAAGTGAAACATTGTTTCATGCAAAAAAGATATATTCAAAAATTTTTCAACATTTACAATTATATAGTTATAATGCGAAAAAAGATCAAGATCAAAGTATTGAACAATTTATTCAATCAAAATATCAACGATTAGTACCTACTGATGGTCCAATTAAACGTTTAGTTGGTCTTTTTGTTTCTGGTAGTGAACAATATGAAGGATCGAATTTTACAGATCTTTCAGCTAAACAATATGGAATTGGATCTGGTTCTGGAGGTGATCGATGGGTATCATTTGGTTATGGAAATTTATTAGAACGAATTGCAAATAAACATAATTTACCGATTCGATTAAATACTCTCGTTATACAGATCGATACAACTGATCCTGAGCGAATAGCAATTACGATATCAAATGATCCAGCGATAATTTATTGTCGTCGAGTAATTATTACAATTCCTTTAGGCTGTCTAAAACGAGACACAATTTCATTTGTACCTTCATTACCTGAATGGAAACATCAAGCAATTCAACAAATGGGTATGGGTTTAATGAATAAACTTATTGTTCAATTTTCACAGAACTTTTGGGATCATAATTTGAGATCTTTTTCACATGCATGTAATGAACGACGTGGTCGATTTCGATTTACTATTTGTATCCCACCACCAGCAAATATTCTTATTCTATTTGTTACTGGTACATTTGCACGTGAATTAGAAATTCTAACAGATACTCAAATTCTCGAACAAGTGATGAAATTTCTTCGACAAATCTTTCCTCGAACTACCATACTGGATCCTATTAATTATAAATTTACTCGCTGGTTACAAGATCCATTAGCTTATGGTTCATATTCAAATTTTGCTGTTCATGCAAGTCCTCATACGATTGAACAATTAGCAAAAGAAACTTCAGATGGTCGAGTTCAATGGGCTGGGGAACATGCTAATATAGATGATGGTACTAAAGATTGGTCGTATGCATGTGTTCATTCTGCTTTTCAAAGTGGACAAAGAGCAGCAAAAACTGTTCGAGATCAATTGTGTTTTTCTTAATTATTGCTTTTTGTTTGTAACTGTGTATCTGTATCATAGCTATACATTCTCATACAAATAAAGATACATACTCTTCTCTCATTATACAGCTTGTATTTATATCAGAATAATAATACAAAATTTTGTTAATTAGAGTTATTATTTTTTTCAATCAATAAAGGATATTGATGTTACTATGGGCAGATAGATTATCAGGTAGAACATTGTTTTAAGTCCAAGATGTTATTTTCTGCTCCCATCAAAAGATTATTATCATCTATGTAAACTTCAATTCAGAAATCACAACTGCATTATATACTTGTGAAATCCTATGAAAATATGATCACAGTAGAATAATAATAGTTTTTTTTTCTTAATCGAACCCAGATAATTCAGAAACTTACTCATTCGATTGTACTTAGGGCATACCAAAAATAATGTCGTTATTATCTTATTTCCATATAGAAAGCTTGAAAAAATTTTCTTTTTTTTACGTACTGATAGAGAAAACGAAGCTCTATTTTTTCATGCTATTTGATCATTCTTTCACTAATATTATAATAATAAAATTTCGATAAGAACTGTTTTTGTATAAGACTTAACTCTTCCAAAGACAAAAAAAAGTTTCCTTTTCCATTTCAGTTTTTCATCACTTAATACGTTGTATTAGAAAAAAAATCAAATACACCACAAGATGCAGCGTGACACGCTCTACAATATAGAAAGAACAGCTTATTTTATATATACATGTTTTGTTTTGAAAATGGAGAAAATTATATGTGACTAATTTTGTGATGCTGCGAACAAGATCAGTTTTTCAGGACACGATGAATTCCTTTTCTTATATCATCAATGAATGAATGGTTCTTTTTAACTTTATCCCATTGCATCTTGTTATATTAGAACACATATCGATTAGTCTAGATTTGGTCATCATTTATGTGCTTTAATATAGGGTGTGGATGTGAGTGTGAGTTAAGTCAACATTTTTGCCCACACCTGACACAACTACACCCACACGCACATCCACATCCACCCAAGTCACGTTTCTTACATCTGTGTGTAAAAGTTTGAAAGTTCCTGTTATAAACGGAGCATACGTTGTTACAACCAGAATGTAGGTAGTATTGGGCTGAAGAAAAGCAGTAATTTTAAATTGTCGACTTGATCTACTATCATAATCTTCTGAGAGAAGATTTTCAGATACTCGTGTAGGAACCAAAACAGTTGACATACAAATAGCCATAGGTATCCATGGCACTAATCATTGTAATACTGTAATTACCCATGATGGAAACATTCACCTGAACTGCGTCATAATAATACCAAGCAAAATAATGTATTATACGATAGAATTTTGGACTAGTACTTGTTAAACTGCCAGAATACACTGAACCATTTATTATTATTAAAGATCACATTGTAGAGGAAACTATCGGGTTGATGCAAAAGTCTCCGCCGATTTTTTTCTTCTTCTCGATTTCAAAATTTTATTGAAACAAAATATCATCAATCAGCAACATATGCACCGTTGCTATCTACTACATACTCCCATCTTTTAGGCAAATCCAGAATACCATCTTCAAAGAATTTCTTAGACAAAGACAAAAAAAAAGTTTCGAGGTCCGATTTTAGGTGGGCTTGATCATCGAAGTGTTTTTTGACCAGATGATTGCGAAGCGATCGAAACAGATGATAGTCGGATGGTACCAAATCTGGTGAATATGGTGGATGGGGTAAGACCTCCCACTCTAATTCTTCCAGCTTCTGGCGGGTAACTTTTGAGACATGAGGTTTTGCATTATCATGAAGCAATCGAATTTTTCGTCTTTCTGGACGATTTACCTGTAGAGCAACCTTCAAATTTTGAAGTTGTTGGCAGTAAAGCTTCGAGTCTATCGTAGTATTAGGAGGTAGAAGTTCTCAGTAGATTATCCCTTCGTAATCCCACCAAATCGATAGCATCACCTTTTTTGGGTGCAGGTCGTTTTTTGGTTCTGGTTCGGGCAAATCTTCAGGATTTACCCACTGGCGCTTGCGCGTATGGTTGACATATAGAACCCACTTTTCATCACCAGTGACTATCTGCTGAAGAAATCTATATCGGTTGCGTTTTGACAACAAAGAATTGCATATGGTGATTCTCTGCTGTATGTCGTCCGAGGTTAGTTGATGTGGAACCCATGTTCCAAGTTTATTAACTCTTCCCATTTCATGCAAATGGTGATCGATGGTGGATTGGTTGCACCCGAGTATTGCTGACAATTCACGGGTGGTTAATCGTGGATTGTCTTCGATCAGGACTTTTAATCGTTCAATATCAGATTCGATAGGACGTCCAGATCTCGGACGATCTTCTAATGACATGTCACCTTCACGAAATCTTTTAAACCAATCACGACACGTTCGATCAGCAACAGCACCTTCACCAAGTGCAGCACATATATTGCGGGCAGCAGCACTTGCATTGTTCCCTAATTGGAACTCATACAAAATGCAGTGTCGGATATGAATAGGAATCTCTGACATGTTCTAATGAAGAATGTAAATAAACTGGGACATTTACCAATGTCATCCTATAGTACAACACAAGCGGTATCATATGTATGAAAATCACGAATGCATAGTAGCGCTGGAGGGCTTTAAGAAAATTTTTAAAAAATCGGCGGAGACTTTTGCATCAACCCAATAATACGTCGGTGTCTATGATTCAGGTTTAGTTTGTTCATCTGTTGAATGACGATAAACTGGTTCATATTCATTACCATTTTCAATGTGTAATGTGTCTTGCATCAATATGTCACGAAGTGCGCGGGCACATTTGGTGTGGGTGTGGGTGATTGGGTGTAGGTATGCCTGTCAGCACAGTGAAGAACCGCACCCACACTCATACCCACATCCGCACACACCCACACCCACACCCACATCCTGTTCCTATCCGAAATACTCATGGGTAGTCCTATAGGATAGAATGTTTTATATCCCTCTTGGCGTGAGTACACTCAAATATGTTCCCTCGTTAGTAGAAGGACAACAAAAAAATCTGAAGGTATCATAGAGCATGTTTATAACGTTAGGCTGTAAGTAGAGTGT
>CAJNOL010003601.1:0-21209 GCA_905250125.1 Rotaria sordida
GTATTTGATGATACATTATCACCAATAAAACCTGATGCTATTTTTCCAAATAATTGGTTTACAACACATTCCGATGGAACAATTATTCTCTATCCAATGCTTGCAGAAAATCGTCGTCTCGAACGTCGTGAAGATCTTATTAAAAAATTATCTCAAATTTATCATGTTACAGCTATTATTGATTTAAGTATATATGAACAACGAAATCAATATCTTGAAGGTACTGGTTCATTAGTACTTGATCGTATAAATAAAATTGTTTATGCTGTACGATCACCACGTACACATGAAATAATTATTCAACATTTTACTAAATTAATGAATTATCAACAACCTCCTATTATATTTGATAGTGTTGATGATAAACAAAAACCAATTTATCATACAAATGTTATGATGGCTATTGGTACATATGTTGCTATTATATGTTTAGATTCAATTATTGATAAAGATCAAAGAAAAACTATTGTAAAATTACTTGAACAAAATGGAAAACGAAAAATTATTAATATTACACTTGAACAAATGAAATATTTTGCTGGTAATATGCTTGAAATACAAAATAAACAAGGTCATTATTTATTAGTTATGTCAAAAACAGCTTATAATTCATTAAATGATGAACAACGAAATTTAATTGAAAAAACAAATACTCAATTAATTTATTTTGATGTATCAACTATTGAACAATGTGGTGGAGGAAGTGTTCGATGTATGATTGCAGAAAATTTTCTTTATCAAAATAATTAATATATTTTATGTAATTCATTTTCTTTATATTTATACATAAATCTAAATTATTTTTCTTACCTTCATTCTCTTCGAATCCTAATCTATAAAGAGCAGACATACAAGTTTTGGAAAGTGACATGGATGTATTTATTGATGATATACAAGGTAAAGGTGCTAAAGTACCATCTAAACAAGAATGATTCCAATTTTGTGAAATACGTACAATTGGACTAGTACATTGAATACATGATAACTGAAAGCCTGCAAAAAAAAAATAAAAATTCATAAAAATATCTTTTCTTTTTCATGAACAAAATACTAACTAGCTTGAATAAAACATACAATAAAGACTAGAATGAATTCCTTAATTTTTAAGTGCATTTTCATACAACTAGAAATGAATATCTATTATGTAAGTTATTCTTTATATAATAATTCAAACAAAAAAACCTTGTTTTTCAATAATGAAAGTCAACTGAATATTATAAATTAAGCCATTATATTAAAAACAAAAGGCAAAGCGGATAGAAAGAAAAAGGATGTTGGAAACAAGTCTCTTTTATGATTATCTTTCATCGTGTTTCTTGGTATTAAGTTACTCACACATAAAAAAAAAAGAATCGACAATATTTCAAATAAGAGAAAAAGAAAAGAAATCCCGAGCAAGTACGTTCAACAGTCGTTTCTTTTTCTTTTTATATCTTTCTCAACAATCAGAATCGATAGAATTCAAGTATTTTGTTTTTCTTAATCGAAATTGATAGACGATCATTTTCCGAGACACCACGTGAAAACAATTATTATTAATCCATTGTGAGCAACATCTTTGTTATCTCGAAAATCAATTGTAAAATCATGTAGATCATAATATATTTCTTGTTGAAAAATGAAAACCAATGATCATTCATTTTTACTTTTTAAGGTTTTCAATATAACGATCATGAATACTTTATATATTCTTATGAAAATCACTATCAGCCTTGTTCGCGTCTTCTCATTTGCGAAGATAAAATCGAAGTTCAAAATCTGTTAAATTTAATTTTAATTATTTTTTAAATTTAATTTATTCAAATTGAAAATAATCTTAGGTCTCAAATTTTCGTTTTTTCAAATTTTTAAGAAAATTATTGGTAACAATTTTAATACGACTGATGATTTTAGTTACATTTTTATACTTGCTGAAATTGATGGAGTTCGCTAAAGATTGAGTTTCATTATTTCAATTTAACGAACTGCAATTTATAGAGAGTGCTAAACTACAATAGTATTTTCTTTCTTTTTAATTACTGCAATTTATAGAGTTCACTTAATATTGAGTTTCACTATTTCAATTTAATGAGCTGTAATTTGTAGAGTGCGCTAAAACATAGTAATCCTTTATTTTTCTTAATTAATTGCAATTTATAGAGCTCGCCAGACATAATTGTTACTATGAATGTTATGAGCTGTTTTTGATTTGAACAAACCATCTAATTGTGATTATAAAATGTAACCAATCATCGAGTCGAGACAACTGATTGAGATGCAAAAGCATTTATATATAAAAATTAAAAATACAAAAATATGATGTTCTAAGAACGATGGTTTAGAAATATGGATGTTGATGAGTATCTTCTCTTGACGAACACAGTCCGATTCGCCTCCACTACATTATGAACAAGTAACGCTCGTCCGAGTGACTCGCTTGACCCTCGACTGTATTTTCGGCCCTTTGATATTTTATAGTGCTTTACATTGTTCAACAAGCTAGTACCCAATATTTCACAAGAGTGAGTAGGTGTTTGTACATTGGTATTAGCATCAATTGCATTGTGCACGATGGTATGTGGGTCCGGATGATCATTTTTGTCACGAATACATCCAATCAATTTGATACCATTACACTGACACTCAATAAAAATCTAAAGAACTAAACTATAGTGGGGATACCCACATGTCCCCCCAACAAGAAGAGGTTTTATTCAGTTTGCTGAGAGACATTAAAACAAAAAATATTTGCGACAATTTTGTGAAATCGTGCTATACTCTTTAAAACTTATACTAAAAATCGATTCACTTACTAACGCGTGAACTAACGAAACCTTACTGGACAGGTAATTCGAGTATATCAGAATACATGCACATACTTAAGTTAATGCAAAGAAAAGCATATACCAAGAGAAACTCTGGTTTATTGCATTCATGTCTACTGCTGATACAGCAAATATAAATTCTTCGATTGATGTTTTTCGTCTGATAAATTATTTAGCTATTCTGTCTAAACACAAAAACTGATTCTTATCTATGACTTGACATAGTTTTTTCAACTGTTTGCATATGATATTGCTTAATCAAACCCATTGAACATTGGCTATTCATGCTTATTCAGTGAAGCCCAATAGTTTTAATCGGCATTTCTGCAGATAATCCACTGCAGCAGCAAGTCGCTCGTCGGCACCCCTTTGGAGCGCCACTCGCGACTAGCTGCTGCCACCTTTGATCTTATTTTGCCCTGACATAAATCCTTTCACTTAAACCCTATCAAATGCCAGATTGGTCTTACTTACAAAACTATTACTTTTATAAAACAGCCATGACTACATTTACCACGATTCTAACAAAACTACAAAATAAAAAAGCTGAATATCTCACCATCATGTTCTTCTTTCTCCACTATTAGAGGAAAATTGCGATCCGGATATAACTTAAACCTTGACAGTATTGTCAAAAAAACTACACCCCTTTAACTACAAACAATGAACTCATATTTTGTCCAATTCCAGATGCAAAATGTCTGACTCACTAGAGTAGTCCTACACAAAGCATCACCAATTAGAAACTCAGCTAAAAACAAGCCTCATCCATGGAAACCCGGTTATGAAATTGCTGATTAAGGGGAAACTTATCACATACGTCAAATTGACTGAATTTTCAGTGTGAAAAATCGAATTGGTTGAA
Organism: Rotaria sordida; assembly: GCA_905250125.1. Classification (NCBI taxonomy): domain Eukaryota; kingdom Metazoa; phylum Rotifera; class Eurotatoria; order Philodinida; family Philodinidae; genus Rotaria; species Rotaria sordida. Next base: position 3,670 of record CAJNOL010003601.1, read on the forward strand.
AGTCATATTAAAAGCAGGGGCACCAAACACCTCGCCAACGTTTTTATGATGTTTTACCTTTCACTCTAACAAAAATAGACAAAAATTCATTTTATTTCATATAACCCTTGCTACACTCGAGGAAATATTATTTACTCAAAAAAAAACTTTTCTCCTCAGCCTAAAAGAACTCAATGAGAAATCTCGAAAAACTGACTTCAGAATCGAATTCCCCGACTCCGACTTACTTTCGTCAACCTTTATCAGATATCGTTATTTTCTCAGAAAACCCATCCGTTGACCCAAGAAACTCAATTCAAAATTTCGAAAAGCTGACTTCCGATTCGGATTTCCTACCCTCCATTACCTTTTGGTCAAGTTTAATTGAAAACATTAATAATTAATAATCAATTAATAATTAGATAATAATTAGTTAATAATTAATTAAAATTAACCTCAGATTCGAGTTCTCCACCCTCGATTACCTATTGGTCAAGTTTTATAAAAAACATTAATAATTAATAATCAATTAATAATTAGTTAATAATTAGTTAAAACTAACCTCAGATTCGAGTTCCCCACCCTCGATTACCCTTTGGTCAAGTTTTATGCAGAAGCGGATGTTTTTTTGATCCTGATGTTCTTTTGACCCTGACACAAACATACATACACACAAACTATTTTTTTTCATATGACCCTCCTTTCAGTCGAGGGAATAAATATCGAATTATCACAAAAACTTATGACACAACCTTCTTTAAAACTCACTTTGTCTTTAATTAAAATCCTTCTTACCTCATCCTAAATCGACGATCCTTGCTCGTGCATTATGAGTATTGGTTTATCACTAACAAAAGAAACACAAATCAGCTAGTACATTCCATTTTTGACTTCCATTAAAATTCTTCGTAGTTAAGTCCAAACAAAAATTTTTGTCGAACAAATATCTAACGTCCTCTACAAACTGCAGTAACTATCTGAAGCTCAAAAACTTTCTATTGTCAAAAACTAACATCCTCTACAAATTACAGTAACTGTCTAAAGTTCAAAAAGCTTTCTATTGTCAAACGCTAACGTCCTATACAAATTACAGTGACTACCCGAAACTAATAAATTTTCAATTGTCAAAAACTAACGTCCTCTACAAATTGCAACATACTTAGCTACAATAAAACAACTTTTATTAAAATCTTTCAAAAAAATTTACTTTCTATATTCGTTCTCAATAATCAAATTTTTAAAAGTTAACTATAAATTTTAATCGTTTTACAAAAAATTAATAAAATAATCAACTTTAAATCAAACGAAGTTTTAAAAGTTTTAATTTACTTAAATTTATTTTCTTTATGTTCGCAAATGAGAAGTAGCCCATCCCACTCACATCCCACAACCCACACACCCGCAAAAAGTCGAACACTATTATCCCCGGCATTCTCCACAACTGTGTCGGAAACACTTGATATTTTGGATTTATTAGATTCTCGTCATGATCTTTCATTCCCGCTAAAAAAAACATCGAAAACAAAATTTAGCAGTCGCTGATCTCTTGGAAAGTATATTGTATGTTATATCTTATGGGAGCAAAATAAAAATATTCTATGCACTTGAATGCTTTTAGAGTTTTTATTAGGACACTATGTACTATCTACAAACAAAATTTCATGGAAATCCAAGGTGAAGAGCACCTGGTCATGTTGCCTCGTCAGTTGTTTTTGTATTTTCTCATACATCAAATGAATTCAAATATTTACAATCTCTTGTAATCATTGATCTACATATTTAAATAGAATAACTATTTCTGATAAATTTTTAGTCTTCATCATATATCTTCATTCATATTTCACAACGACAAAGAATGATAGAATACCAAAAATATGAAAACAAAACAATAACAAATAACTGTATTTAATAGTCTTTGTGACGAGGATCAAATATACGTTTTCCAATTTGAATTGAAGCACCAGTTGTTGGTACTTGTAATGTTGGTTCATCAGTTGGATTAAATACTCGTTTAAAATTGAATTTCATTAATTCTTCACTAAGTACAATTGTTTCTCGTAATTGTTTGATCGATATTTTGAGGGAGAGATGATCTATTACATCTGAAATTTAAAAAAATCCATATAAAAGATGAATTTATATAAAATTAAATTGTAGAAAACTTTCTTGTAGAAAAATAATTTTATATTTACAGATACTTACTTGCATATGTTCTTTCTAGAAACAATTTCTTAAGATAATCCAATGGAATAATACGATAACTGTTGTTGAATTTTGTAACAATTTCATCGATCTAAAGTGGAGGGAAAAAGTTTAAAACACTTTTTGTTTTTCATTTTTCTCCATTAAAGACCGGTTTTAAAGGAAATCCAAATAATGATTTCGATAGCTCTTGGAACGAGCTACAAATCTATCACATCGAAAACATTGCCGCTGAATCGGTTCAGTTTTTATGACGGAAACTATTTTTATCCAGCGCAAAAAAAATTTAAGGCACTTTTTGTGTTTTATCGATTTTACCATTACCGAAGAACCGAAAGCAAAAAATATACCATTAGGTCCAGAATGGAACGGCCCACGTTTTGATATAACTATTTTTCAAAAACTATTGATTCTAATAATTAATAATTATTAATTATTAATTAACAGTTATAGAAAAGTTTTGCCATAATTTTCGACTTCGAAGTACACTGTAAGCATGAATATGAAAAACTAAACAAAACTGTATTTTTTGTTTTACAACAACCGATTTTAATGCGACTTTTTAAGCACACTTTTGAAACTTAATTAATAATGCACTAATAATTAAGAAAATTGAATTTTAAGAGGAAGCTTCAGAACTCTGAAAACCAATGTATTTTGTAGAGTAGAGCATGTTCTACCGAACGAAACCTAGCGGTCTTTTGTACAATGTGCCAGCAATTGCAGAATGCCTATCAAGCAGAATTCAGAATTCTGTGGACTTCTATATTTTTTTAAAACGATTTGATTATACAATTCTTTTCCGATCTGTCTATATTCTCCCTAGAATTCTGTATCATCAAAGACAACGTATTCCGTACTGATCTATTTAAATTCTGCTAAGAATTCTGTAGAATTCTGTGTAATCAAACACAACGCATTTCGTTCTGATCTGTTTAAATTCTGCATAGAATTCTGTATTATCAAAGATGATGTGTTCCATTCTGGTCTGTTTAAATTCTGCTTGGAATTCTGTAGAATTCTGTGTTATCAAAAATAACGTTCTTTCCTCTAGGAGATATACAATTCAAGCATGTTTATATCAAATTTCGTAGTCGGTTAGTAGTAACAGAATGCTGTTTTAAATTCTGCTGAGACTTTTAAATTCTTCATGGGATTTTTCTTTTCTCTTGGGAGACATCCCATTCTACTATGCCTGTTCAAAGTTTATATTCTGTTAGTAGTAACAGAACTCTGTTTTAAATTCTGCTGACATTTTGAAATTCTTCATCAGAATTTTTCTTTTCTCTTGAGGACATACCATTTTAGTATGCCTATTGAAAGTTTATATTCTGTTAGTGGTAACAGAATTCTGTTTTAAATTCTGCTGACATTTTGAAACTCTTCATTAGAATTTTTTTTCTCTTGGGAACATACCATTTTAGTATACCTAGTGAAAGTTTATATTCTGTTAGTGGTAACAGGATTCTGAGTGTGCCGATTAGTAATTTATTTGCTAATGGGAATATATCTTAGGGAACTAATCCATTGTTTACCGATTGGATTTTTAGATTCTGAATACTGATTGGGAAGAATTCTGCAGCCCCTGTTGAAATTGCTGATAAAAATTGAAAACGTTATCTAACTTGAATACTGCGTTGCAAAAAAAGATCGCTAGGTCTCGTTCGATAGAACATGCTCTACTCTACAAAATACATTGGTTTTCAGAGTTCGGAAGCTTCCTCTTAAAATTCAATTTTCTTAATTATTAGTGCATTATTAATTAAGTTTCAAAAGTGTGCTTAAAAAGTCGCATTAAAATCGGTTGTTGTAAAACAAAAAATACAGTTTTGTTTAGTTTTTCATATTCATGCTTACAGTGTACTTCGAAGTCGAAAATTATGGCAAAACTTTTCTATAACTGTTAATTAATAATTATTAATTATTAGAATCAATAGTTTTTGAAAAATAGTTATATCAGAACGTAGGCCGTTCCATTCTGGACCTAATGGTATATTTTTTGCTTTCGGTTCTTCGGTAATGGTAAAATCGATAAAACACAAAAAGTGCCTTAAATTTTTTTTGCGCTGGGTAAAAATAGTTTCCGTCATAAAAACTGAACCGATTCAGCGGCAATGTTTTCGATATGATAGATTTGTAGCTCGTTCCAAGAGCTATCGAAATCATTATTTGGATTTCCTTTAAAACCGGTCTTTAATGGAGAAAAATGAAAAACAAAAAGTGTTTTAAACTTTTTCCTTCCACTTTAAATATAAAATAATTAGTGTGATATTTTCTAACAATATATTATCTCTAACCAAAAATTTTGGATGTTCAGGACCATAATGTTGAATACGAAATCCGAAGAGTAAAAATTCAATTGCATCACCAGCTTCTTCCATTAATACTCCTATACGAAATAAAGCCAAAGATTTAAAAATTTGGTAGAACAAAAAAAGAAATTTCACCTTTTGGTGTTGCTAAGTCATGATCCATATTACAGGCATAATGATGAAATGACCAATGTCCAAGTTCATGTATAGTTGTAAACAGTATGAGTGCACCATATTTAATCACATCATTTGGATGATCATCTGCTTTAGAACAGTCTATTAACTAAAAGAACACTTTTTAAATGAATAAAAATTATCAAGTAAAAATTTTTTGACTTCTTTATTTAAATATATAATATTTATATCTGTTTCTTTTTGTCTTCCTGAATAATCTCCATAAACAGCACCGTGCACAGGTGCAATAATAAGTTCATCTTGTTGAAGAATAATTGAAGGAATATTTGATTGAGTAAACGCGTCCCTAATTTGATTCATAATGGTTTCAGAAACATTATTCTAAAAACAGAAAATCTATCTTCGTTCAGCATCTCTTCGCAGAATTTACCGGAAATATGCCAGTATATTCATCAAATGGAACAAAATGTGCACTGAAATTGCTTAATAGAAAATCATTTGTTAAAATTTTTGATAAGGCACACAAGGCAATATTTAAAGCAGGATATGTTTCAATTAGTACTTCATCAAGTCCAAAAGTTAATTCATATTTTGGTAAATCACACCATGATAAAGAACATTTATTTGACATGTTCGGTTAGCTTCAATGTAGTATCTGGTATGAGAACAATGAATATAATGAATTCAACAGCTACATTTTGATTAGCTATCTTATGCATGACTGATTTAAGACGCGATTTTATGTCAAAAAGAGTGTAAATAAGTGACATCTATGGTCAATAGTTCAGCTATGCTTGGTTATATGCTAACTTAGATAAACAGTCAAGATCATTTATATGGTTTGATTACATTCACACTTTTTTAGTTTATGTCTTCATTCGAAGTGTGCCAATTTCGAAATTTTTCTATTGTAAGAGATTTGAATCGAATTTTCATTTATTTTGCATGTAACTCCTCTATTGAAACAAATTCATCGATTCTAAATTTACCACTGAATACTTTTGGTTCTGAATGTGATAGACATGCTTTGATATAAAACAGGACATTGACACGTATCTTATTAAAAATTCTACACGTTTTTGTACATCCTTTTGTTTTCTAAATATTTTTATATAGAATTCAAGGTTTATTCACTAAATTATTTTTTTGAATACAAATACTTTTGTAATCTGCATACAAGACGAATGCATATCATAATATATAGATTTCATTGGTGATAACGTATGATGTTGTGGAGAAAGAAATAACATTCGATTCAAACTTAACAAAGATTCCATTATGTTACCTGACAAATAAGATCGAAATGTGAATTAGGCAATCTTTAGTATAGGTAAGGACAAGGATTGTTCTCATCCTTTGTCTATGTAGATGCATGTAAGAAATAGATACGATTTTTCTTTGCAAAGCTGCCACGACTATATACAGGATGTTTTTTTTTGGAAAGATAAATGAACAAAATGTTTGAACATCCGGTATTGCTCAAAACTGTTGAACAAGATATTTTTATTATTATTTCTTATGTAACACTGAGTATCCAACTAAAATTCAAATAGTAGTTTGCACAGTTAACTAAGGTCTCGATCAAATGCACCATATATCGGAGTTTTATAGTTGGACTTTATCGAAAATATTTCTACAAATAAATGTGGAAACATCGGATTTAAATCCGAGTGTTATGTGTACTTCAAAAAGTGAATTAGACAGATGAGTCATCCTAGCACGTTTAGACATCAAAATTATCCTAGCGAGTCCCTTCTATTAAAACTTGATTTATATTGGTTACTGCTCAAAGAATACGGTTTTGGGGCAAATATAGCTCAGATTTAAACTCTTCGCCTTTAATTACCCTCAGAAAGTAGTTTTTCCTAAAACTTGATTTCTATTGGTTGTTGCTCAACCAATAGGGTTTCAAGGCAAGTGAAGCTCAGATTCGAGTTCTCCGCCCTAGAAAACCTCGAAGTATCATCTCTGTGGTCGGAAGACTGAGCTTTAATTTTCGATCCATTGAAGCGTGGACAAAAACAGAACCGATTACCGTTTAAGTATCTTTGCAATAGATGAGTTAGCCTTCTTGTTTCTTAATGTTTTATATACTATTTTGTAGCTCGTGAAATTCTCTATCGAATGGTATATAATAGTTGGGGTTTTGTTTAATTATGAGAGGAAAAGTTTTTTACGAAAACCGGCATAGGTCAATATTTGCATAGAAAACCGTAGGGAATAATGACTCTTTTTGCGATAAGCCAGCAATGGCTCGACGAATCATTCTCATCTTCGAACTCGACCGAGATATTAATGAGACAAGACTGTAGAAAATTTCATCGTGTTCGGACTCTCCTTTCAAAAGTTATCGTGTAAACGGACGGATGGCCGGACACACTGACGGATTCTAGAGTGTACTCACTTTTTGAGTACACAAAAACACTTTTTGTTTTACTACATTTATTTATAGTAATGTTATTTGTAATTCGATTTCTTCGTATTTTTCTGAGCGATTGTCATCAACAAACAGGTAAAAAAACACTGCGTATATTTGATAAAGAAAAAGTAATTGTTTTGGATTGAAATCGGGTATGCGGTGTGGGTGGCTGGTGTATGGGTATGGGTGTGGGTATGGATGTGGGTGTGGATATCGGTGTGGGGTGGGTGTCGGTGTAGATGAATACAGAAAATATTAGCACCCACACTTAATTCGGGATCAGCATCGAATTCCGCGTCGAAAGATGCTAAATTTATCAAAATTTAAGAAAAATATTTTTTCAATGGTCCTGAGGTCCCCTACAGGTGTCCAACGGACCGTGAAAAATGAAAGTCGGCTCTGCGCAAAAAAAAGTACACTGGTTTACTCAGAATTTGATGGTGATTCAGAATATGTAACTCTTATTGAAAAATATTTTGGGCAAAAAAAATGGCTTTATCGATACTTGTCTTTTTGCTAAATTTTTAAAGCAAATGAAACATGATTAGCTGATATGGTTTCCAAGGTAGCTAAAAATTCTTTCAGAAAAAGAGCTCAAAAAAACTTTTAATTATTTGTTAGAAAAGATTAATCTTGGAATAAATAATACTGACAACTATTCTCAACATTTGATAAAATAAAATTGAAAATATCTTCTTATATTTATATTTTTATTTAATAATGACAGAACTTTTGGTCAGATCTAAGTATTTTAACGAGAGAAAAGTCTAGTTTTTGCTGACTGTTCTCACTAAAAGCAGATTTTTTAGGCGAAGAACAACCCTAGGAACGAAATTTGATTTTATAAACTGATAGAGCATGAAATTCTCTATCGATTGATATTTTTTTTTTCAATTCAAAAAAATCTCTTGGTTAGAAAATGTGAAATACTGAAAAGCACTTAAATCTATTTTTGCATGGAAAACAAATATTTTAATTATGAAAACTTAATATACAAAGATAGTCTCGTTCTATAATATATCATATAGTCGACCTCTCGTACTATCCATGTCACCATTTGAATCAGATTCGTACCTCTTAATATAAAAAAAGAAACTGAAAAAAGAAATGTTAAAAAAAACCTGAAAAACCAATTTTGCTTAAACTTGTGCCCTTCATTGTACATAAGTGACATCGCAATCGAGCGTTTGATGTACCATTTTCGATTGGTAACATCAGCGTCTAGAGAATAAGCATTCTCGTATGTTCTTTTTCCTTGTGTTGTTCTCTTTTCCGCACACATAATAATCAATATACGATACAAGATGGTTTCTTATAATGACGCAGAAGACCAACGTGGCATAATCAAGTGACATAGCGATATCGCTGTAATAGAATATTCTATACGAGACAAATTTTCTTGGTCTCAATTCGTGGTTATGGGATACTGTCTTATCTTTGATTCAGTCTCATTGACCTTATTGGTCATAGTCGCAATATTGTTTGCATGCTATGTGTGAGTATCTTAACAGTTTCATGACATTCAAACAAAGTTTTTTAATAGGTATAACTTACGCAAAAATAATCTTTTTCGTCGTTTGGGAATACCCGGTCCATCTCCAATACCGCTTCTTGGAAATCTTTTGAATATTATACGAAAGGTACTTGTTCTTGTATTCAATAAGTTCTTACAAAGTTCGAACTTGAATAGGGTTTATATTTGAATGATATCGAAATGGTACAAAAGTACGGAAATATTTTCGGGTAAGTACACATAGATCAAATGTCTTCGATTACTACTCTCAGAAAATTGTCAAGGCATTTTTCTTCTGCATAGTTTCCCCTAATATTGAGATTTAGGAAACAACGTCTTATTCGACACATGCAAAAGTTATTGCTGAAAATAGAATTTTGGACGCAAATTTCTTTACGATACTACTTAGCGTCAGTTCGATTCACTGAAACATTTACCTGATGAACAAATCGAATTCTCTTCGATTTTGATAAGGTTCACCTTTCTCTTTCTAGAACGTTCGAAGGCACAATACCTGTCATTATTTTATCTGATCCAGAACTTCTTCGAAAAGTTCTTATCAAAGATTTTCATGTCTTTACTAATCGACGAGTGAGTACAAATCGTTGAAAGTTGAATTGACCTTTTTTCTCTCGCGAAGATACTCAAGGGATTAACGGGTCCACTCGAACATGGACTTACGATGTTAAGAGATGATGCATGGAAGAATGCTCGTACAATTGTTTCACCTACATTTTCGTCCGCGAAATTAAAAGCGGTATTTATCACTTTTTTTCAATAGAAAAATAATCAATCAATTCATACTATATAGATGCACAGTCTTATCGATCAAATAGGTGATGGTTATAGCAAACGTCTATTGGAATATGCCGATAAACAGGAAATGTTCGATGTGAAATTGTAAGTCTGAATTTGTTTTCGATTGGTAAATTAATATCAAATTTTTATTAGGATCAACAGTCAATATACTCTAGACAATATTGCTTCGTGTATGTTCGGTCTAGAGACGAATTCTCTTCAAAACTACAATGCTACTTTAATCAATCATCTGAAAAAGATTTTCACTTTCAATTTGTCTAGTATATTAGCATTGATATATCGTGAGTAAATGCGGATCAGTAATCTTCTATTTCTTGTTTGTGTATTAATCAGTAATTTCACCTCGATTGACCAGTTATTTGGGTTCAAAAGGTTATACATTACTGCCGACAGATTCGATGAATTATTTGACGCTACTGGTAAACGAAGTCTTAGATCGACGTCGTCATCGTATTGAAAGACGAAATGATTTTGTTCAAAATATGATTGATCATGAAGAAGAAATTCATAACGAAGAAATAAAAGAACAATCAAATGAAAATATCCAACAATGGAGTTCCTTGAAAAAAAGTAACTGGATAGTAATGCAGAGTTCATCTTTCAATTTTGATTTTAGCCTTAAGTGATAGAGAAATTCTTGGTCAAGCGTTAATCTTTCTGATAGCGGGTTATGAAACAACAAGTACACTGCTATCATTCTTTTTCTATGTTATGGCAATATATCCTGACATTCAAGAGAAAATCTATGCCGAAATTCAACAACAACTAGGATCTGTATGTCATCACATTCGTAGAAAAGAATTTTTCATCCATGTAGATGTATAGGACGAAATCACGTATGATAAGATACATCAATTAGTCTATTTGGATATGGTAATCAATGAAACACTTCGCATGTATCCACCTGTTTTAAGGTCAGTTTAATCTTTGACTTTCATCTTATTTTCAAAACGATGAAGATGGTATAGACTCGAACGCATCGCATCGACTTCGTACGATCTTGGAGAATATCATATTCCAAAAGGATCAATTATTGGTGTACCGATCTATGCAATCCATCACGATCCAGCCTTTTGGTCCGATCCAGAAGAGTTCATTCCGGAGAGGTACTGTTGATGTATTTTTATTGACTTACGTTTTCTCTTGGTTAGATTTTCGTCAACAGACGGAGGAAAACGGTATTCGATGACTTATTTACCATTCGGTGATGGACCAAGGTAGTGGAAATGCATACTAGCATTGAGAAGTAATTCTCTTGTTTCAATTGTAGAAATTGTATTGGCATGCGATTTGCCTTATTCGAAGCGAAGATAGCTATTGTTAAAGCCTTACGTATGGTGGAAATCCAACGTTGCGAAAAGACCGAGGTATGTATTATGACACTGTAGTTTCACTTCGTTTATTTTCGGTCGCTTTTCAGGTCCCACTTCAACTGGGTAAAATGAAAATTTTATCTGCAAAAAATGGTATTATAGTGCGTGTGACTCGACGATCCCAATAATTAATTAACATTCAATTCATTTATTTTCGCGAATGTACTTCTGCTTTTTACTATGTTTGATTTTATTTGTATTACATGCCATAGTCTGAACTTGAATCGTTCAATAAAAAAAAAAGCTTCATCATTCGTTCATTTTGATGTTGAAATAGTCTGTATTCTCATCGGTCTTCCGAACTTGAAAGAATTCCTTTGGTTAATCACAATTCTATTTGACATGATATCGAGAACGTTATCATCACTCGTCAGTTCAATACGGCTCCCTTTTTATGTACGAGAGATGGCTGCGAGAGGGTGTGGGTAGGTGTCGATGAAAGCAGATCACCCACACCCTCAAGCTTGATATAGTAGGCACAGAGGGCAGCATCACATGCTAAAGATGATGGCAAAAAGCTTGACACAAATGAGGAAACATCAAAATATGCATTGTTTTGAGGGTGAATTTCATCGAATAGAGATTAAAATCATGGTTTTTTGATCATTTTACGGGGTGAAAATAATTCGGTTTCGCAAATTTTTGCTCAAAATTTGGCGATGTCTTGGTAAAATTTTGAATGAAAAATTTCATGTTTGGATAGAATGATTGTTCGAATTCATATCTATATGTATAATGTTTTATTTCTCTATATCTGTTCAAGAAATCGGTTACATAGAGCAGATGCACTCTGATCACGAACTTTATGAGCTTCACGATGGACGTACATCCGGCTTCTGTTGAAGAAAAAAATTCTTAGATTTTATTTGTCCAGATTCCTTATCAGATCCGTATTTTGTTTTGAAGTCTTCATACGTATGTATGTATCATCCTTGAGTTTCCTTTGAAACTAACACCCACTCTGCCAGATCCTGCACAAGGGACTCTGCATGTTCATCAATAACAAGTAAATGTTAATGTAAATATTGAAGAAAGAGCTTCTCATTCTAAACATTATAGCTTACCAACGAGTTATTACAATATGTCAAGAATATTAAACGAACTCAAACAATGCAACAAGGCTTTCAAATATGCTGAACTTGTTTTTCAATTAGCTAGCAAATCGTTAACGTCAAATTATCTAGATGCAGTAATGTTTTTAAAGAGTATTTCCAAAAACTTCAAACAAAACTGTCGTAATTCGCTCGTTGCATTTATTTCTCTACATTCTGTCACTGCTGTCTTGAATATAAAACTAGAGATCACATTTCATTAGAAAAATGATATCCTATTGTTGATGATGACCATACTCATAAAAGGTCAACAAGGTCAGTGTCGATGTATAATTACTTCTACTGCTTTCATTTATTTTCATATCATTACTATATATTCAAGTTCTTCATTTATACCTATCACAAATTTATCTTTGAGAAATCTTAAAAACATCAACGACTATGACATGATATTTTCTCTTAAAAACGCTAAAAAATAGATGTAGAAAAAAATTGGTCGGATCAAACTATTTCGAATATTCTCGATCGGTTACACCTCTGTAATGCAGCACATTGTATTTTTTCTACATGGACAGTAGATATAGATTTTAAACATATCTGACTTCTCCTTCCTCAAAAATCCAAATGTGTAATTAAATACTGGTCGATAATCAAAATAATCGTTTTTGTTGTTTATTTAAAAAGATTTCGAAAATAATACGTTAGGCAATTTTAGAAAAAATACAAAACAAAGTATAATTTTTGTTCGATACTGAAAATTTCTTCTATAAAATTTTGATCGAATTGTAATAAAGAAAAAAAATTTTTTTTTTTTGGAAACTTACCATATTCATTTCTTTTTTTATTTATTTATTTTTCTGTATCAAACAATTTGAAGAAATAAGTGAACACAGTTAAAATAAAAAGTAGAAATATTCGAGAAAGAAAAAGCAACAACTTTTACAAGGTTAACAGTTTATAGCAGATCCAATTTCTGATCTACAATAGTAGACTAGAACAGCACACTTGAATGAATGGCCTCATTACTTCTGAAGAGTTTTCGAATGAATACAGTTTTATTCGGAAAAAAGAATTTATATAATTCGAGAATTTTGAAGAATTCTTTCAACACAGAAACATTTTAAGAAATCAAGACAGCACATAGTTATCTTCGTAATAGTAATCTATGCTGTCGAGATTATCTTCTCGCGTCGGTGATATAAATGATATTGCAAACAGGAAGGTTCTTTGCGTCCGACACATTTACAAAAGGACAGCGATAATTTGTTAAACAAAAAAGTTACAGATGCAGCAAAAATTATCCGTACGATTTCTTGTTTAATCAAACATAATCAAAATACAGGCTTTTTTAGATTTGGTGATTATGAAAAGAATCACTATCTCATCTAGTATTTACACTATAAAGATTAACGTTATAGATTGAATCTATGTTGAATACGAGATCAATCTTTGAAAACTATGCATGTTTTAGACGTAAAAATTATCTGTACGATTTCGATTAGGGTGACATTGAACAATAAAAGAAATGTCACAAACAACCAAATCGTACCGATAATTTTTGCGTCTAAAACGTACACAGTTTTCAAAGATTGATTTCATATGCAACATAGACTCAGTCTATAACGTTAATCTTTTTAGTGTAGATACTAGATGAGATAGTAATTCTTTTCATAGTCACCAAATCTAAAAAAACTTGTATTTTGATTATGTTCGATCAGAAAAGAAATTATACGGATAATTTTTGCCGCATCTGTATATTACTAGAATAAAGCTGAAGAGGACAAATGAGTTCCACATTCTCGTCTCTTTATGGGCCGCACTGGATAAGTTTACTTAACACATTAAACCAAAAACCCTGAGAAACAGTGAATTGCCTATAGAAGTGTTTTTATGCATCGTTGTCATAAACAAAAAATCATTGTAATGTTATGTTTAAATATGTCATGATTTTGTAGTCTTTGAAATATATTGTATATGAAAACAAAAACAAAATTCTGCAGGTGTTGTGTTTGTTGATATAATTCTCGACGATTACCTAATGATGATCATCAAATATTTCTTTTTAATTCATTTTATTCAATACCCAGGACGAACAATCCGACAGTGGATCCCATCGGATCCTATCGAATCCTATCCAGATCCTATAGGATTTTATTGGATCCGGGTTACGATCCGACTAACGGACCCATAGTAGTGGAATCCGATCGGAATCCGATAGGATACTATAGGAATCTCGTCGGAATCCGACTGCTGGAGTTCCTATCGAATCCGACTGTTGAATTTGATCGGATCTCTGTCGGATCCGATCGGATGTCTCTCGGATTCCAACACTAGGACTTGTTCGTCGGATCGTGACCCGGATTCCGATCGGATTTTGTAGGACTCGTTGGATCCTATAAGATACCATCGGATCCGTGTCGGATTGATTGACCTGGGTAGTTAAAAAAATGGTTTAACAGATAAAAATGAAATTTTTCTAATATAAAAAATTTCATGTAGTTAGTTTTCAGATTTATTTTGGTAAAAGTTTCATCATGGACTGGATGTTGTTTAGTATTTCTATTACGAATTTCATTTTTATAATGAGAACCCTCCATGGAGGATCAATAAATATAATATCGTGATATAAATCCTTTATACGATTAATACTATCGCTATTTATAGCATTAATATTCGATAAATTCTATAAATCAGTATTATTTTTTTAAATAAAGGATTTTCATTTTATCAATTTCAATTGAATTAACATATTTAAAATGTTGAGCAAAGATAATAGAGTTTCTTCCAACCCCCATCTGTTATATTGGTTATTATAATGTCTATTATAATATTCCGTTGATTATATGTAGCAATATAATATATCGCTTGATTATCTATTTTTAATAATTTGTACTTATCATTATTTTCAAGATAAGGGAAAAGGATTTGATAATTTATAACATTCATATTAATATTCCTTTTTTATTAAATAAATCATTTAAAATTAGTAAAACAGGCTTATAAATAATGTTCTAATAATTGATGACAATATTTTCAGACTATCAGTAAATAATATCATTCAGGATTATATGTTATTTCTAGTGTTGTTGAATTCGTTTAAGTTGTTGCCTCTGGATGACTAATAAGATCCATGATGAGAGAAAACATGTAGGTTTTCATGTTGACTTCAATATGTGGTCCGCACAAGATAACACGTCCTTTACCAAAAGTACCAGCAATGATGGTAGCCTTGTTGACAAGAAAGTCATGAAACTTTGAGTTTGAACTATCAGTATCAGTAATCGTTGCTAATACTGTCACGTTAGTTGACAGCTGATCGAACTGGTAGACAGCGCCATTATGATAAGTTGTCTTATAAACTGCATTTGTCCTAGTATCATTCAATGTTACATTGGTCCGAATATTCGTACCACGTCCATAAAGAGAGTATCGAACTGGAAGTAGACCAATACCGATATGCTTTGTACCAGTGATATCATTTGTTGAAGCGAGATATGCACCAGCACAAAGTCCCAAATAGCCGCCACCATTGGCAACAAAATGGCGAATAGACTCGATGCCATTCTCACCTAAAACCTTCTGATAGAGTCCTGCAAATCCACCAGGAATTATAAGAACATTATAATCACTGGTGAGCTGCGTAATGTCAGCAGAAATCACATATGATACATTTGTGGTTCTGAAGAGACTGACAAGATGAACGGCATTCGCCTTGTTTGTTGTAAAGATAAAAACGTGCATTAGACGCAAATCTTTAATAACAATATAAGAAACATATATGAACATTTCAATTTTTTTTAAAGCATTTTTATTAAGTTGAATTATACCATTTTGAATTTGATCAATATCAGTTTTTTATCTTATTAGTTTATTAATAGATTTAGTTTTTTATTTTTATAAAAGATGATAGTATTTCTTGTTTGTTTTCGAAAAAGCAAAATTCTGTGCGACCACTTTTCGTAGCGTCGAAATATGATCGCTCAGAAGTTTATCGATTTGAAATACAAAGAATGCAACTGTAGAATTAGTTATTCTTTGTAGATTGTAGATCTTCTCACGCTGCATCTTGTGGTATACTTTGTTTTTCTTTTAATAAAATCTATTAGTAATTAAAATATGACATGCAAAGTACTTACATTTATTATGCGTCACTCGTTAGTAGAATTTTGTCAACTGAATTAATATTTAAAATTAAATTTATTTATTTTACAATTTTTTCTCAAGCTAATTTACAAGTAACGCAGCGTGAGCGCTGCAAACCCTCTACTGAAAGGATATTCTTTCATAAATCTGAATTCATAAAGCTCACAGCAATAATACATACACGTGTTTCGCAGCAGTCTGTTCAACAGTTCTATATAAATGAGTAGTCGATACACAAAGAAATTATGCTAGTTTTTGGCTTTGTTCGCGTGGAAGTATGCGGAAAATGTAAGAGTGCTTTGTACTATTCTATGAGGATTAAGAAATTATGGTGCATATATTATCATAGTAGGAGCATAGCAATATTCTTCAGGGACGCGGCAAAAGTCAGAAGAGCTTTTCCTCTGTTATACGCTTCTCTTATATCGTACTTAGTTGGTATGGTTGGTGTGGATGATGTTATATGTATATTTTCAGAGTATTCATAGAATCTCACTCACCATTCATCCGCTTGTTTTAATTCAGAGTCGTATGCTTAGTTGGGGTTCTGGTAGGTTATCTGTAAAAAGCATTCGTTCGTCCGAAAGCACAAAGTATGTAGATTTGACGCTAATTTAATGCAAAGCCTTAGTGAGGTTAACCAATTGGTTTTGAGATGTATGAAGAACCTCAAACGGAGTGATATATAGTAAGACCTATTAAGTTATAGAAAACTGTTTAGTTGCATTCAGCTTTGAAATCAATTGCTCTACGCGATTCCCTGAATTAGCATTTCTTAGAGTATTCTTTTGTTATTTCGAAGAATTATAGAATAAGTGTTCTTACATTTCACTCAAACGCAAGTAACGCCCATCTGTGTGACTCGTTTAACTCTCAACTGAAGATTGATTAATCTCACGCTGCCTGTCGCTAAAAACTCTTTCATGAAGCTGCTAACTAATCTCTCCATATGGCTACTTTGTAGGGTAAATTTAATACACAGCACATTTGCACCAGCCTCTAAATACTGATGCATTACTGTTTCAGGGTTCTGATAAAGTAGTTCGTTCGTTTAAGTTGGCACCAAGGGGGAAACGGCGGACTTTTGGACTTGAAGTTACTTTGAGCTACTTTAAGCTACTTCAAGTTACTTTCAGCTACTTGAAGTAGCTTACTTTGAAGTATTTTTCAACTTCAAATTTACCTGAAGTTACTTGAAGTTACTTTAAGCTACTTGTTCCTACTTTGGGCTACCTGGGTGGTACTTTGAGCTACTTCAAGTAGTCTACTTTGACGTACTTTGACGTACTTTTCTACTTCAAGTCCGCCGTTTCCCCCTTGGTTGGCACACTAAGTTGAGTGCAGTAGTTAGTCGCTCGTCGGTGCCCCTTGGGGATGCCACTCGCTGCTAACCACTGTTATTCATGATTTAACTCGTGATTAACCCTAGTAGTACCAAGTGGGTCATTTTTGACCCATAGTCAAAAGTTTGAAAATCCAGTGGAAATCATTTATTATTCCTTGATTTTTAAAGCCAGTAGGATTTCTCACAAATGAAATTATCATGTTGGACCTAAGACGATATTGATTGTCATTTTCTGAGTCATTGAAAGC
>CAJNOL010003602.1:0-13009 GCA_905250125.1 Rotaria sordida
GGTAACACCCAAATGTATTTATTAATGTTATTTGATACCAACATGAGTTTCTGTGTGACACTTCTGATCGCCTGAGAACTAAGTTTTGACTTCTGGTCTAGTCTTGATTAAGTGACAGTAATACTACTCTAGTCGAACCGCAGCCGATCCGATTTTTTAAAAATAAGCCGAACCGAACCGAACTCGAACCATTTTCTTGGAAAAGACGTCGAACCGAACCGAACCCGAACCGAACCGAACTCGAACCGTGTTTTCAAAAGTGAGATCGAACCGAACCGAACCCGAACTAATTTTTGAAAAATGAACCCGAACCGAACCGAACTCGATCCAGAAAAACTCGGTTCGATTCGACCTCTGCAACCTACTCGCGTCCTTTATACTATATAAAAATAATCCCGGACTCAAAGGGGTAAACTCATGTAGGGATCCGTATGAGTGTGGGTGTGGGATGTAGGTGTAGGTTAGGAGAAGATTTACAGCAACAGCCACACTCCACCCACACCCATCTACACCACAAAAATAGATAAAAAGGTCATGTTCTTGACCAGCTCGATAAACTCTGTCAAATGATGTATGATTGAATGTAATCTATTTTTTTTGCTTCTCTTTTGCTTTTGGTGCACTTTACCTAGTCATTTATTAGGATGCAAGCGATACAGAAAATCATAAGAATAACATCAATAGATTTAGATTCAAGTAGAAATCCGTAAGACAGTCGATCAGAACACTTAGCCCACCGATCATTGTGTCCAAGTCGGGACAAACAGCATGAGACACCGCGAAATCACACGCCACAGGGAAGTCGAAAAGCTGAAAGCTAGGTATGAGTGTGGATGCGGAGTATTTGGATAGGGTGTGGATGTTGACGAGTAGAAGATCCGCACTTACATCCACACCCACATCCATACCCACACCCTTTGAGTGGCAGCGAAAACATTTAGATTGTACAGCAATTGGTGAAAGATCAAATAGCTTGAGAATTCTGTCATATGAAAGTACCAGCAAAAAGTTTCAGGTTGCAAGGAATGCCTGTAAATAGAGACGAAAACTTCACAATCGTAAAGGAAGTTCTGAAAAGAAGGGTAAAAAGCTTCAGAAGCCAGTCATGTTTCAACATACGCGTAAAAGTTTTCTGAACATCGGTCACTCTCTTGGGGCTGCAGCGAAAGCTTCCAGACCATAGAGAAATTCACCGGTGTGGATGTGGGTGGGTCTGAGTATCAAGGGAAAGAAAAAATATCCATACCTACACACACGAACACACACCCGTCCAAATACACACGTGCCTACACAACTATACCTGAAAAACTTTAGGCTACGTGATCGTGCTTCGAAGTCAGTGTACAAGGTTTTGACTCTTCCACGAATTTGTCAGAGCAGTGCTGAAAGCCTCAGGACCACCGAGTAATCCATAGGAACAGCACTAAAATGCTTCAAACAATAGAGAAATCTTTATGGATGAAATTGCAAGGTTCAAGTAGTATCTGAATAGCTGAGAGTCATGGAGAAAAAAATCGTGTTCTCACAAAAGCGGATGACGGTGACGATACAGGAGCCGCAACCACCCAGCGTTTGTCAAGATACCAGCGAAAAGTTTTAAGCGATACAGAAAATCATAAGAATAACATCAACATATTTAAACTCAAGTAGGAGTCCATAAGATAGTCGATCAGAACACTTATCCTACCGATCAATGTGTCCAAGTCAGGAGAAACAGCGTTAGACACCTCGAAAGTATACGCTACAAGGAAGTCAAAAAAGCTGGAAGCAACTCATTCATTAGACTAGGCGTCCGCGAAGAGTATCGTGTCATACTGGGAATGCTTGAAACTTACATCAATAGCCTTAGGACTACAAACGCACACATAAGAAGAGTGAAAGAGTTCGAAAACTTCCATCTCACCTATTCATTTATTAGGGTGCCTGAAAAGTTCCGAACACCGAGCGATATATAAAAGTTACCACGAAAAATTTCAATCTAGCCATCAATGCATTTCTGTGATGGTGAGAACTTTTTGAGGACAGAGAAATGTGTTAGCAAAGTAAAAGAACCTCGGAGAACCCATCCCTATCTCAAGGTAGTCGCGATGACTTTCAAGCTACCATGAACCTATTTTAAAGGCAGCGAAAACTATTAGACCATGAAGGAATGTGTGAGAGGAACCGCGAATAGCTTCAGACAATCTAGTCATGTGGTAGAGTGACCAGTAAAAGCTTCACGGTACCTAAAAAGATTAATAGAATTGGTCAACATGTCAGGTTAGCCAGGAAAATCTTCAGCATAGCCATTGAATGATTTTGGATGGCAGCAAAAATCTTCGAATCGCAGAAAAATTGGTGAGAGGAAGATGAAAAAGCTTGAAAACCCTGTCATATAAAAGTAGCAGCAAAAGGCTTCAGAAGAAAGTCATGTCTCAACGTACTCGTTAAAGCTTTCCAGGTATCGGCCAATATCTTAGAATTACAGCGAAAACTTTCACATCAGAAAGCAATTTGCGTGGGGAGATAAAAAAAGTTTCAGAGAACCAATCAATCCTATTGAGTGATGGTGAAAATCTTAGAATAATAGATCAGTGTGTTAGCGCAACAGCAACACAAGATTTAAAGAAGCAATGAATGCGTCAGGGTAGCCGGGATGATGTTTATGCTATGGAGGAAACATCTTTGGGTGATGGCGAAAGCTTCCACATCACAGGAGAATTTCTGAGAGCAACACCATATAGCTTCAGAAGCCCACTATCTGTATATGTAATAGCAAAACCTTTAGCATTCGCAGAATATCTATGAGTGAGTGAGAGATCTGTTTCAACATACAGAAATGTCTTAGAGACTGCAAAAATTCCAGGAAACCAACCAGTGTGTCACATGCTTGAGAAAAGCTTCAAGATAGTGACTTATATCTCCGGGAGATGGGGAATGGTTTTCGATCTCACAGCAGTCGATCAGAAGCAAAGCAAAAAGTTTCAGCAGTCAATCAGATCTTGATGTAGCCACACAAAGCTTTAGACTACTAACAGATATCTTTGAGTGACAGCCAAAAACTTTAGGCGCACTAAGTGTGGTGTGTGAATTCATCCGAAAGACTTTCTTTGTTCAAAATAAATCCACAATTTGTTTGTTTTACATGTTTGTTTTTGCGACTATATAATCTGAAATAGTACATATGAACTGAACACAAAGCAAGAATTCAACTTTATCTCTAATGAAAAAGATTTCATATTGTTTCGTATTTTTTTTTCGAAACGAAGGTGATTGGAAAAATTAATCTCGTTTGTATCTTAATTACCACGTACTTTTAGTATTTTTTATTGAAAATCTCTCCCAATAGTTTGTTAAATAGATAATCTTATTTGCATATTTAAAAAATAGTGACTTTCATTTCAATTTATTGATACTTTATAAAACTGTACTCAATATTTTGTCTATTATAATCAAGTTTAACTGTCTGAATAGTTAGCTAACTTACATGAAGGATTTTGTTTTTTAAATAATAAAATTTGATTATATTTACAATTATAATTGCAGTTGATTAAGGTCCCTACACATCACAGATAGAATATCTATGATTTTGTTCTTTTGTTTAATCAAATTTGAAAATAATTTTGTGAGATTTAAAAAATTATTTCATCTATGTTCGCAAATGAGAAGTTGCCTAAAAAAGTCGAATTCTATTAGAACAAATTGTATGAAGATGAAAACGTTATGAAACAGACATTTCTAAAAGTATAAATGGATAATGAACGATTGAAATTTTAAATTATGAAACACAGATTTAAAATCCTTTATATTTCATACATGAATAAGAAATATAGTTTTTATCGAATATAATCAATTGTATTCAATATATTGATATAAATCACTTGAAATTTGCTTCAGTTATAATAACAATCAATATTATTAAAATGAACACACTAATGAAATTCAAAAAAAAAATAAATAAAAGTAGTGCTTTTGAATTAATTTCTTTATCTTGATTTTTATATGCAAATTACGTGTAGTGAACGGATAATCAATTTAATATTTTGATTATTTATTAGGTTAAAAAAACTAGAGAATAACCATTGAATTGATTAAAATGTGGCAAAATAAATAAGATACAGAAATTAATTCAAAATTATTATTGTTCATTTTTGAATTTTCTTATAGTATCCAATAGTTAATGGTTGTCTTTGATTCATATAATTCTAGCGAATATTTATGAAAAAGTACCTAACTATATTAGTCTTATTGACGATACAAACTTTCGAATAGAAGAAGCTATTACAGAGCTTGAAAAATCATTTTTTTTAAAACTTATTGAGTTGAAATTTTTAGGGTGTGGATGTAAATCCTGTCCTAACTCACACCCACATCTACACCTACCCACACCCAAATCCTTGAACATTCGTTCGATTTTAACGATGTTTTGAGCATAATCTTAATCATACTTAATACATAGATTTTAGCGATATTATGTAGTTGTACATCAAGAACCATGAAGAGAAACGAAATGAATGTGATGTATGAACAATTTTTATTCATCCAAACTTATCAACTCAACAATAGCATAATGACAGACAGTAGCAAAAAGGTCTTGATGGGATAGAATCCCACTGAAACAAAAAAAAAGTGCAGACTGGATTTTTTTTTGCATTTCTTTATTTACACTTGCTACCTTCATATTGTCACCCACTATACAGACGCGAACGGAAGAAAAAAAACCAATGGTAACAATAATAAAAATGCATTAGTATGTGTATTTCTTTCGTTTGTTTATTCTTTATTAACGTACTTTTTTTGTTGCACTCCTCAGAAGAAATCCAACAGAACCATAATGCAATCAACGTTATGGACAATTTTTTATTCGCGGAATAAACTCCTGTATTTGCATAAACGCATTAGACATGCATTACAATGATGGTGTTTTTTTTGTTACTTTTGAATTAAAAAAAAAATAGTTCACGTCTTCAACATCGCTGTCGATTTGTAGAACCCATGTTGTTCATCAATGCATAAAAAATTGCAAAAATAAGATCCATGTCAGAGATGAGCGAGCCGCGGTTTCACACCGCACCGCCCCGCCCCGTCCCGCCGGCGGGGCGGTGCAGAAACTTGACTGGGCGGGGCGGTGACGGTGCGTCACAAGATCTTGCGGTTTCCCCGCCCCTTGGCAATATTGAGTTTTTTTAACATTTTTCTTAAATGTTTATTTTTTTTCTATTTCGAAATTTAATCTTTATATACAGGGTGGCCTATAAATAATAGCATAACGACAAGAAGTTTAAATATTTCTACTTCTGGTCATTCAAAAGGATTAAATTTTTTTCATTCGGATAATGTAAATAAATCCAACTGTTAAGTGTTTCAATTGACGTCAACAAAGCAACTTTACTAGTTGTCAAGTAAAAAAATACATATGAAATATTGTGTAGATGACTTTTAGTTGTCGTTTGACAGAATGACTTGAAAAAATTCAAATAAATCTGCTGAATGATACTATATGGATGACATTGAGAGAAATTTCTCAACCAGTCAATTTGAAAGTTAGCAATTACAATGTTTCGAAGTCTCAGACGTGGAACACTGATTTTTGTTGAAAACTTGCCAACTGGGTAACTAAAGGCTTTCAGATACGCGTTTTAGTTATCAAGCACTAGTTCCAGTATTCAAAGTAGCTAGTCCAGAAAGTTTTCTATAAGTACATCAATGTAGTATCGTTTAGAAGATTTGTTTGAATTTTTTCAAGTCATTCTGTCAAATGATAACTAAAAATCATCTACACAATATTTCATATGTGGTTTTTTTACTTGATAACTAGTGAAGTTGCTTTGTTGACGTCAACTGAAATACTTAACAGTTTGATTTACTTACATTATTCAAACGGAAAAAAATTGAGGAGAGTTCTATTACCAACCAAAAAATGAGCCCATTTGCATGAACAGAAGTAGAGCCATTTAAATTTCTTATTGTCATGTCATTATATATAAGTCACCCTGTATTTAAATTATGCCTTTTTATCTCAGGAAATATAATAGTAATTATGAAAAGTTACTAAAAATTTCATGAATAAATGACTTCTGACGACAGACTTTAGACGGGGCGGGGCGGGGCGGGGCGGTGACGGTTTTATTGTTGAATAGGCAGGACGGTGACGGTGCGAAACTTTATCAACGGGACGGGACGGGGCGGTGGCGGTGTGACTTTTTGGCTGGCTCGCTCATCTCTGATCCATGTCTATTATATGAGTGTTCGTTATTTATAAGAAAATCTGAAACTAAGAGCATGTTTTAAAATATGCAAACGAGACGTTTCATTATTTGTCAACTGTATGTAAGCATACATATGAGCAGAAATCGTTGATAGATGAATTTTACAATCACTAATTTGTCCTAATAATATTTATCGTTGTCAATGTATCATTTAGAGTAACTGTTGATAGTATCAATGGTTCAACCTCAGTTTCTGTTGAAAACATGTTATCTAAGATTTCTTTTCCATTGATGTACATTTATTATAAACATAGTTCTCGTGATGCACATAATAATAGTCCAAAACTTTTCTTGTTAATGTTATGGAGCATGTTTTAATTCAGCGAATCTTGAATGTGACAAAACAAAATTCGAGATATATATTTCTCCATGAATTGAAGAAGTTAAAATAAGATCAATAATTGGCAGATGACAAATTCTTTTTTTTAGTTTATACATATTGCTAGCTTCACCCACTTCGACATCCTTCTCTATTTCTTCATACAATATGTTCATCAAAGTTTGATCGCTACTTTCTCTCGAGCTTTTATTAGTACAAGTTTACCTGCGATGTCTCAGCATGTTAAATTGTCATGCGAAATGTTTTGCGACAAAATATCATATTTCCAGTCTGCTTTCATACTGTGATTCTGAATATCATACATTTTTTGTATAAAGATCAATTTTTGATGATTGAAAATCTCAAAATAATGACATAAATATGCACGAAAACTAATGCTAGTTGTCAAGTGTTGGCATTCGGAAATTGTCTTTAGTTTGGCTTTGGTATCTGAGGATATGATATGAGAGAGCAGTTTGAATGTTTGTGAGGATATTCAATTTTCTTTTCAATTAAAGAATTTTCGATTCATCTTGTGTACTTCTCTATATTATCTAATAGACTTATGATAAAACCGTTGAAGATTGAGTTTCAATTTGTATTTCATTCGTATCAGCTTCTTATGTTTTCGAGATACTATCAAAAAAAAAACTTGGTGATATGTCTGAATTGATACGTTTGTTTAAAAAACCTTTCTTCTTCTTTCGTAGTTGACAAAATGTATTCAATAAGATCTTATAATTATGTTCACTGGGATTCAGAATAGCATACTCTCAATTTTGATTTTTATATTCATATTGGACTATCTTAAAAGATTCGTTTCTTCTCGTGTACATTACATAGTAAATAACCCAAATTTTTTGAATATATTGCTTTTTTATAATGTAAATGATTTTTGAATTGCAAGTTCAAATAAACATTAAGAATTTTTTTTTTGTTTTTATGTTTTTTTCTATTGAAGAAATAAGATGAATGTGTCAGATCTTCTAAAATATGAATTCAATTCGAAAAGTACTAATTACATTGAAAATTATCAACTTATCATCAACTTATAGAAAAGTTGTCAAATGTTTATAATCATCTAAGTCTCATCTATTTAAGAATAAAATAAAATACGAAACCAATTATACAAAAATCATATTCCACTAGCGTTCGATAATCAGATCTTCTCATAGGTACTCAATAAAGTTTACGACTGTTAACCATTGCATATTGTTGAACGATGCCAACTCATACATATTATACTACAATAAAAATAGGTGTTTATGGTCCCTACGAATAGGAACTGAATTTCTTGTTATAAATATGAATCTTTTTTCTTGTTTATAATCAATAGTTTTGCGTTCTTTACCTTGAATGTTTTACTGTTGTTATGTGCAGTACTTCTCAATAGAACATGTAGTCGAAAAGAATTCAAAAAGAAAAACGTAAAAAAAGGAGGCAAAAAGAGACAAAAATGGAGCGTAAAATGTTGTCATGAGGCAAAAATAAAAAATGAATGGTTCGACAAAAAACAGACGCTTGTGACATACACAACACTCAACGAAGTTGAAATCAATCATCACTGAAATTTACGTGGTATAGTTGCTTTTGATCACTTGATTTTGAGGAGTAACTTATTGGAAGAATTTTTAAGACTAGAAAGACTATTTTAAACGTCATAAACAGAGCTAATATATAATTGAAATATTGATTAGAAAGGATTTTGACAGATATGAAATCGATACCCATGACCAACTTCCGTTCACTCGATCGATTGATAATCGCTCGTCAATCAGCAGCCTAGTGAATTTACTTTGTTGCATTGATCACACACAAGTTCAATGATTGCAAGGGTTTCTACATCGCAATTTTTATTTTCGCCAAACCTTTTTTGCTGACAATATGTTTCGTCGATTCCAATGCGGGTGTGTGGGTGTTTTCCTCTTTACATTGATACTCAAACCCACACCCATGTCCTCCCAACTCAAATGATGACCAATTGGTTTGCTAATAAACGAATTAATTATAACAAAATACTATATACAACGGATCATATATGAAATGACTCGGTGGTATAGGAGTCTGCGAAACGCATTGTCGGCGGAAATGGATTAATTCTTCTATTCTGCGAAGTTGTCACTATTTTACATAATTAGTTTGCTCCTTTTTATCCCATTTGATTCATCACTTTTCGTCAGTCCATAGACGAGAATCGAACTATTAAAATAATGTGACTGAGAATTTCGTGGGAAGGCATAAACATACTATGATGGTATTACCGAAAAATGGCTACAACTGAAGGTGGATATCTTCTTTCCGCACATGATTGCATCTTGAGTGTGTAGATGTAGACCTGGGTATGATTTATGCTAAGGATAGGCACACCCACCTGTACATCCACATCACTATCGTTAGGCCCACGGGCAGATACGCAAGAACGGTGAAACAGAACCTAATGCGACCTATCAAAATGTGATTGTGACGGAAAACAGAGGAGAACAACCAACGAATGCAGTTCGTCCATAGCGAGTATCTTTCCGTTGTACATAATCCAAAAGAGTCAAGAAAAGCTTTATCTGACTCATTCATCTGTCAGGATAATCGAAATCACTTTCCAGCCATAAATACATCGGGCAAGCCAAGTGGGAAAGCTTCCACTAATTCGGGGATATGTAAAAGCCGCTACGAAAAATTTCTAGCTAGTTAGTGATGAATTTTTATGACGGTAAACATTGCCCAGAAACATAGAACTGTGTTATCAAAGCAAAAGAACACCCCAGAACCCATCCGTATCTTGACGTAGTTGCAGCGACTTTCAGACTACCGATGAACGTTTCTAACAGATAGCAAAAACTGTTGGACCGTAGAGAAATGTATGAAATAAGCCACAAAAAATAAACTTCAGACAACCTAGCCATGTGCTAGAATGGATGTTAAAAGGTTTATGCTATTCATTAGATTTCTAGTTGGAAAAGAATTATGAAAACCTTCTATGAAGAACTTATGCACAGTTGAGACTACTATGAGCTTTTGATCGAATGGTCGCACATACCTATGGCGTAAGTCGAGATTTGTGAGTGTTATAGAAGAAGCATAGCCATATTTCAACAGATCTTGAGAATACCACAAAATGTTTTTATAGAGTAATTACATCGTTCCAGAGTGTATTTATATCACACAGAGTGTTACACTATACTTATATACGTAATTAAGCATTATAAAAGGACGTCTGCAAAGCTGAGAACAAACGAAACATTAATAGATCTGCATGCAGTTATTTGAAATGGCAAAGTTTTAAATCATTTTCTCAATATTTAAAATTTGATTTGAACGATTCAATAATGTTATAGTGAAGACTCTATTGAATAGTTAAAAGAAAACTACAAATGTTATACTGTAAATATGGGTGAAACTGTGAGCAAGTGATGATGACTTTTTTGTTCGGTAGAAGTCGAAAAGTTTGGTAATAGAAAATTCCTTTTACCGTTCAATTCAATTATTAAAAATAAGCAGCTCTCACAATGAGTTCATTGAAAACCATAGATTTTACAAGTTTCTAGAATACTCAGAGCTGTGTGAATTTCTTCGTCTATTTGAGCAGTTCTGCGGGTCATATGAGATCAGAGAATTCGTAGTGTTCCTTGAGTCTTAAAACTATCATATAGTTTTTAGTATTAAAATATTTGCTTTTTAATAAATTTTTGAATTTCGTCAATTCTAGGGCTTTCGAACCTAGAGAAATTTATCAGATGTCCTACTATTTTCTTCAGAATTAGAAAATCAAGAATGTTTTAGTAATTTGTAATGCTTACATGTAGAATACTCATCGATCTAAAAAGACTGCTGTCAAACAGAAATATTTCAATCAGAATTGCGTTCTTGATAGTACATCTCATCTAACTAAATTGAGTCAGGATTTCAGGGCTAACAAATCTTAAACTCTCAAATTAAATGAATCTTATAGTTTAGTATCAACAATGCTTCTTCAATACAGTGATATCAGTGATTTTCGAAACATGTTTTTGACTCCTACTGTGGAAACTGTTATATATTCCTATTACATTATTAAAGCAAACCGTCAGATTAGCTAGCATTGTACGAAGTGTGGAACAAAGACTTCTATGAGAACTTTCTATTCATAATAGCAACAAATTAAAACAAATAAATTCAGTTGAATATCAAAGAAACACTAAAAAAAAATACATGGAAACTGAAACAAGATCATAATATCAAATAATGGAGCGATCAGGTAACAATTTGTATCTGAATCAGACAGAAAATGCTTGACTAGTCAGGAAACATAAAGTTGAAAGTAGAAAATCCAAAAAAATATGGTACTCTTTGTGATCTATCCTTTCAGAGACGAAACAGTTCAAGTAGCCGAATGTAGAATGAAATACCCCGCAAAGTAAGAGCTGTATGTAACTGCAACTATGGTAAATATGATCATTTATCACGTAAGAAAACTGAGAGTTTTGTGAAATAAAACAGAGTCTCAATTCTGCTGCTGTTGTTTCTCTTTTATCATTGAAACTAAAAGAACACAAACTGAATTCATGAAATACGTTCATTACCACTAATATGATAGCACTGGAAACTTATGAAGTAAGCTTCAACATATTTTTTGTTGTAATTTCGTCGATGAACGGTAAAAAAATATTGAATACGAAGTATTATTAAACTTGAGTATAATAAGAAGCATTTTTTTCATGAAAGAAGCGTGTCAATAGCAGTAAGCGACGAGAAATTTAGACTTTAGATTGATCATTTAATAAGTAGAGCCACATATAGGTCATATCTGTTAAGTAAGAATACAGATTGTTTTCTGCTAAATTCTGTTGAATTGAATATGCTTTTACATTTAACTTAATTACATATACCAAGTTTCTATGTAACAGAGTGCGGTTTGATCGTCACAAGACAGATGTAGCATATAATCATATTGTCTGCAAGTAGTTCTGGATAAAACATAACGACTGAGAGTTTGTTAAAGGCAGATCCTCAGTAAGCCGATCAAATTATCATTCAACAGATTTTCAGCTGAATTCCATCGGTTTCTCTTTTAGTATAGTTAATATTGCAATTTTCTATTCTATTAAATACTTCAATAAAAATCAAAAACTTGATAAATTGGATTAAACTTAAGAAGGACGTCTTAAGAGCACGGTTTATTCTAGACTTTATCTAGTCTTAATAGATTCTATTTAACAAATAAAGTTTCATCTCAAAAGTTTCTTATAACTTGAAACGTTCCGTACGTGAGACTATCAACCACCGTATCATACCATAAAGTCAAAATAAAAATCGAGTAATGTCAGACTTTTTTTTGCGTATGGTAATTGATTTGCATGTGGTCATAATTCGCTCAAAAAGACTGTTTCCAATCGATTTTAATTTTAATTTTGTAGCAGAGTAATGAAAAATTATGACTTTAATTATGTTAATATGATTTTATAATCTCAACCAAATTCAATAAGTAGAAGTATCCATTGAAGAAAAAACGGAGAGGTATTTCATTCTTCAAAAAACAAGATTTTTCGCCGATTCGTAATACCCTAATTTATTTCATTGCTATATTTTTTTCGTATATTCCCTAGAAAATGCTGGGAGCAATAGAAGAGGTTTAACTCTACTAGAAAGATGTGTTCAAGGTGTAGCTGTACAAAATAAAAATTGTTTAGATTCACTTTTGACAGTAAATTAACAATGACGAATGGATAGAAACACCACTGAAGCCAACAG
This sequence comes from Rotaria sordida, assembly GCA_905250125.1. Taxonomy (NCBI): domain Eukaryota; kingdom Metazoa; phylum Rotifera; class Eurotatoria; order Philodinida; family Philodinidae; genus Rotaria; species Rotaria sordida. The sequence continues at coordinate 12,292 of CAJNOL010003602.1, forward strand.
AAGATGACCACTGTTGTACGTTCCGTCATCATCGATCATCATTACCGATCACTTGAGGAGATTTTTTAGGATGAAAATAGTCTAAAGAAATTTGAAGATCTTTCATTGAAACGAAAACGACAAGAAGACTTCTTTCTTAATTGTCTTTCGTTTAATCGAATATATGCAAATTATGATTGCTTTTTAGCAATGACAGAAATATTTCGAGTAAGAAACATGCAATAGTTCGTCAGCTTACTCTGTTTTGTGAAACACGATCTGAAAGGAGTGTTGAAGTGTTTAGGGGCAGAAATTTGCACCCACCCCCCCCCCTCCCCCCCACAGACCGTGACAGAGAAATTTCATACCCATCACAGACCGTGACAGAGGAACCAAATACCCATCACAAACCGTGACAGAGGAACCAAATACCCATCACAGACCGTGACAGAGGAACCAAATACGCATCACAGACCGTGACAGAGAAGCTCTGGACCCATCACAGACCGTGACAGAGAACATCTGGACCCATCACAGACCGTGACAGAGAACCTCTGAACCCATCACAGACCGTGACAGAGGAACCAAATACCCATCACAGACCGTGACAGAGGAACCAAATACCCATCACAGACCGTGACAGAGAAGCTCTGGACCCATCACAGACCATGACAGAGAACCTCTGGACCCATCACAGACCGTGACAGAGAACCTCTGAACCCATCACAGAGCGTGACAG